>JAAGAY010145273.1:115757-130491 GCA_011801015.1 Ardeotis arabs | reverse complement strand
TTCACAAGATGTGTTACAGAGATTCTCTTTAGCATCTAATGTCCTTCTCATCTTTTAAGAAGGAATTGGGCATGTCTTATCAGAAAACCAGTATGTTGTGCCTTTGGTATGCCGCTCTGATGCTCTTTGAATTAGGCAAGGAATCATGCGGCATAGGACATACCTCTTTTCCAAAATGCTGCTGAAATTCTGCTTCTGTGGTGCACATCTGTGCTGTGGGCTGCTGCTATCCAACCCACCGCATTTGCTGGCGCTCATTACTTCAAAACAAATGCAATGAGCAGACTACATTCAGTACGTCGATATTTTAAAGTCAAATCGGGTAAAATTGGCTTAAGGAACAGACAAAAGGATAGGAACCAGGATAGGCATGTGTTTAAGGTATCAGACTGAGGCTCAGAAGATCTGGTTTTAGTTTCCAGAGCTGTCAAAGACTTTTTGTACAGTCTCCAACAAGTTGCTAAATCTTTTGGGGCATCAGTTCTCTAGCTATAAAGTAGGGGATAATATCATCTTGCCTTGAAGAATAATTGTGGGGATGAAGTTGTTTGCTAGGGCTCTAAGGCAAGATGGCAAAGGCTATTGCTTGCAGCCTGATCTCACAGAAATGACCTCATTGCGTAGTGGTTCGGTTTCCAAATCTGTCAAGTGGGAACAATAACTTTGCTACCTCTTTGGGTCTGTTATGAAACTTACTTCAATAATATTTGAAAAAACACTTGCCTTTACATCCTACTTTCCCTCAAGGGACCCCGCAGTAAACCGGCGGCTTCCTCACACTCACCAGAGAGTTTTATGCTAAAGGGGCTTGGCTCAAATATCTAAGCCGGCGAAGGCTTTCCAATGTAAACCCTCAAAGAAGGGTTTAATGATTACCATCTTCATTTAGATTCCTGTTAGTCTTTTGCCTTATACATTGCAACTTTGGCTTGTAAGTTCCCTGAGCAATTTTCTTATGTTGAATTTGTTGTTCTAACAGCAGAAGAACTGTATTCATTAGTTAAAATCCTGTATAGCAGTAAGAATGAATCCAACAACTGATAATCAGTCCTTTTCTATTCAAGACTTTCTATTCAAGAGTCCACGCTGTCATTTGAGCACTAAATCACTTAAAAAGAAACGGAAAACTGGTTCTCAATTAAAGAAATAATAAATTAAAATATTATGATATCTTGCCCATTTTCTTCAAGCTAGAAGCTTGCAAATTAAAAGAGTCCAATAGATTTGAAAGGTGCAAACAACTGTCTTTGATGTGCACTGTAGGAATATTTCCCCTCCCAGTGTAAATTACACATATATGTATTTATACACCCTCCTTCTTTCTTCTCAAGTCACATTTTGTTGCATCTTTTGGATGTCCAACAGTTCTTCCCAAAACCCTCAACCAAATCATATTAATCTGGACTGGACTTTGCATTTTATGAGGAAAGATAGGAATTCTCACTTTTTAGAGTCTCCTGAAATTCTGCAGCTGGTTGTACTGTTATTGATGGGAATGCAGGTTTGACGAAAAACTACCACTGTACAGAGAAAAGATGGCGCTTTTTTTTTTCACAAAAAGACCTATGATTTTGATGAGTTTGTTTTTGTAATCAGAATATGTTCACTGCATACTTGAGAGACAAACATATTGCACTATGACTACCTGATGCTTTGCAAAAAAAAACTAACCCACAAATTTTTTGAGCTGTCTTGGTAGCAACAAACACATGCACACTATATTTTTTGATCAATAGCTGTTAATTACCTATGCTAAGTTCAGCTAGAAAAATGCTGTGTACTGAGCCTTCCATCACTAGGCAGTGCCCAGTTGTGATGTATTGATCTTTTCTTTCTCAGCAGAAGTCCTACAGAGGGAAATCTTGTTATTCTAGAACAAGGAAGGGTTAACGGAATGCACATTTCTTTCCATTTTTCTTTTCATATTTTCTAAGCTTTTTTTCATGTTGGTATCTTTTTTTTTCCTGTTTTTCAATTTCTCTAATAAATAAAGATCTATCCATTGCTTCTTTTAATCTGGTTCATGTGAAGGGTCTCCTAAACATATGATTACTCTGCAGGGGACGAGGTAGCAAATTTCTTAAAGATTTTTGGAATGTGAGGATGTCAGCCAAGTTTCAGGGAACTTGCTGGGGGTTAAAGACAGCCCTAGCTGTGTTTTCTGATAAAATCTGTTTTAGAGAGATTTCCCTTCTGAAGACCTAAAGAGTTGCTCATTAATCAGACCCTTCTTGAGGGCACATCAGGAAAACAGGAGAAATTAGCACTCCTCAGTCCCATCTCAAGACTAAACAATTTGCACAAACTTACAAGGGGAAGTCATGTTACAAACAAATGCCGCTGGTATACATGCTCATTATGTTTAAAGAATGAAGAACTAATGGAAGAGAAACATAAATCTCAAAAGCAAGTTGTGAAAATCTTTCATGTCTTCAAGAGAAAGAGGCGTAAAAACATAACAAGGCTAAAATCTGATTTGGTTTAACATGACCAAAGAAAGACAGTGATGCCTCAGTGTCCAACCATATTTGAAAGGAGAAAGTATGCAAAAGAGAATCCCCCAAAACTACTCGTGGTTTGGTTTTTTTTTGTTTTCTTTTCTTTTAAAGATCATAACTAGTTGGTTGAACGGCATATTTTTCAGTGGTACATTTCTCTAGGCAATTGACACTTAAAATTTTAGGAAGAGTCTAAGATTTTCCTTCTTTTTAGCAAAAATATTTGCCTCAGTTTGTAAGTTAAATTCAAGTACAGAAATAACCAGGCTTCAGAATTAGCAGAGGTGTGGAAGTTGCTCAGGTTTCCTTTGCACTTCTCTTTAAAAAAAGTAGATAATTAGTGAAATTGCACACAATTGCTGAGATGGGAAATATGCTATCTCTTAAAAACCTGTCTTCAATTTTTCCAAAAGATGAAAACAGACATGGAACAGTATTTTAAAAAATACTGACCAAATAAATTTTTTCCACTACTGAAAAAGCAATGAAGGCGGCTGTATTTGTCAGTTCATGTAAAAAAAGACACAAAACATAATGTGATTTCTGTCAGAGATGCATATGGTTTTGGCAGATGAATAGTCATGTATTACAGAAATCTCTCTGGCAAATAATGAGAAGAAGAAACGTCCTTGCATTGCATCCACATTACATTATTTCAGTTCTATTTCACATGCCAAAAGTTTACACTGCATTTAGGTACTATTTCTTCTTCATGTACTTCTGACCTTGTCACTCCAAAGAGGCAGAAAATAACATCCCTTTCTAGAGTGTAGCAATAATTCAGGTTGGAGCGGAAGGAGCTGTTTCAAATGGCTGATCTTCATTATGCATAGTCCAAAACCGACCTCACTTGTACTGGTCGGTACGAGTGATCTTAGCTGTTCCTTCAAATACTAATTTGTACTCCGGAGTTGTTATGACCCAGGTTTGCTTAGGCTGTTAGGCTACGTTGAGCAGGATCGGTGAGTCCCCAGCACAGCTGGCCCCAAGGGAGTGGCTGGTACATGCCCTAACTCACTCCCTTCGGGCTCTCATACTGCTCTCCCTTGCCATGTGTGCTTGGAACCTTGTCCCACCATGGAGTTAGAAAGTGACCGGTGGATATACCTTTGCACAGGAGCTGAGAAATATCCTGAGTCCTACAGCACAGTCACAGTCTCCAGGGGCTCCAGCAACAAGATCATGCGGCCACAAAAATCCAGAGCCCTTGTTTGAAACCTCACTCTAAGACTGAAAACCAAAAATAGTCACTTGTATAAATGCTTTGTTTTTCCCCTCAGAAAATATTATATTTCAGTCCTTTCTAACCTTACTACTATCACCCAGTGGCAGAATTTTGGCCTAGTTTTACTTCTACTAGTATTATTCAAAGGGATGTCTTTCCCTCTTTTTTTCTTTAAATAAGTTTTCCTTGAAAGAACCAACACTCAACTTTTTCCTAAATAAATCCCGTTGAAGATAATACAGTATGAAATATTTGAATATATCTTTTGAAGCAGTCACTTAACAATAATGCCTCAGTCTTTGATACATAAACAATATATTAGTAATATGGAAACGGATCTTTAAATATATTTCTGAAAAATTTTGTGTTTATTAATCAGCCCCTTCTCAAGGGCAGTATTGCAACTTGCAAGCAGAATATTGCCCTTACTTTTAAATAATTTTATATAAGACAAACCACAACTTCTCTTTGCCCAGTCATCGCTCATATGAATGTAGCCTTGTTCCTCAATTTCTTGTCCATTCCCTGAGGAAATCAACTTTCATCTCCTTTCTTTCAGAAGCCCTGCTAGTACTGAGTGTCTGGTTTAGTCGTATATAGATCATTCTAGTTGCTTCTTACTGTCTTGGAAAGTTGGCGGGTAATAATGGATTACACAGGTGTTGCACTGTATGTTTTCCCTTCCTTATTTATATGTATGTATTTCTATTCCTTATATATTCTTAGGGTTACTAAGCACAACAGCTCTTTTTGGCATTAAAGTTGCCTGGGGCTGCATTTACTCCAGTCATCGAGGGCTGCAGATGATTCCGTATCTTTGTGGCTCACTTCTGTTTCTTTGATGTACTTTAATACGCATGACTTCACTGAGTATATGTAAGGGTAAGATATATATAGGCTCTTCTGTTTAAGCAATAGATGAAGGAATTAAAATAACAGTTTCTGTGATTATGACTGAGAGTCTGTTGAATTGCAATTCAACTCTTCGTATTGAGGTTCTCATACCTCGGTGGTTAGTTGCCAACTTTCTTGAGGTAGAGAGGTTGTACTTTGGCCTTTACAATACCGCAGTTATCTACAGCAGAATGTTGGTACAAAAGTCAAAGCAACATAACTTCCAAAGTCCTCTCTATATTCTCTTTGAGGAGGTAGTATCTAAATAGGGGGTTTTGTGACTTTGAGTGGATTTAGAAAAGTTAAACTAGTAAATTGGTCAAATCCCCTTACAAAATATTTCCTCCAAATTTCAGTGAAGTTAACCAGAAACAAAACGACCATGTGTCTCCTGACGATAGCAGCTGCAAGCATTCGCAAGCAGTACTAGCTAGAGATTAGGTTTAATGTCATGCCCACTGGGTTTTAACCATCACTACAAATGCCCTGTGAAAAGCTTGGTGGCTTTTCTGAACAAATCCCTATTTGCCCTCTGCCATTTGCTCTGGATTCCAATCCTGCATTGCCACAGATGTTAGAGCAAAATCCTTTCCCCTTCAAATTACTATGATTACAGGCTGAAATCTCTATCTCCTCATTTAGCTCCACAGCTTATCTATGCTAGATAATGCTCAAGTAAAATAGTCTAATGATCACCTGATCAGTTTTTAAAGTCAGATTCATTTTTAGAAAAAAAAAAAGATACAGTGATTGTGAGGTGACAGGGGCACGTTCAACAGATCTTTCATGCTAGAGTCACATGCTGAGGGTTTATGCGTGGTGCAATACAAAGCCTGGGGACTTGCAAGAGCATGTGCTTGCATATGTGCTCAGTATTTCTTAAAATGAGAGTAAGTTTGCACATAAAAAGATGGAACACATGGTCAGCAGATGGAATTTATGAGGATCTCTATTTAATAAAACAGTAGTAACGACTTTGTGCTGCTGCTGCATTCTTTTCTTGGTTACAAAATGGTGGCACACCAGAAGAGCTGTGGTCTTAAGTAGAAAAAACATTTCTCAGGGTTAAAAGGCATGGAGACAACAATGTAGTAGGAAAGGTCTTATTTTCTGAAAGTGCTCTTTAAGTTGTTGGGTGGGATTTTGTTTTGCTTTGTTTTATTTTTTATTTTTTTTTTAATCTTATGGGTGATAGCTACTGTCCCCACTTGTGGCTGGTCAGACAGGCCTTGGAGTCACCTTTCTCTGAGGTTTACAAGCTTTAGACAAAGCTGTGACTGACTCAATTTAAGGTTGGCTTTAGTCCTGTTTCAGACAGGAGGTTGGAGTAGATGATGGCCAGCAGTTCTTTCCAACCAACATTTCTGTGATAAATTTGAAAATTTGTATCAAGTAATAAGCAACTTCTCCATACAAAAATTGCAATCAGACCTTCTGCCACAGAAAAGCCGTATTCCCTGTTTCAAGTAAAACTAGCTAACCAGTGTGCATTTTCCCAGATGTTGTTGAGGCTGCCTTCACAATCACTGTCTTTCTCAATTCAGTTCTTTGTGGGAAACCATTTGTTTCAAGTTCTACTTCAGTTCATACTGAGTACCAACCAAAAATATCCATTTGGACCTGAAGAGTTAGACCACTTGGAAAATGAAGTAAGCAGTGCCAACTCTTTTGTGTGCAACAGGCATGACATTTGTCATTCTTTCAGTATTGGCCTCATACTAAAGACCAATAAACTTTAAAAGTGATACAGTCATGTGGGCTGCATTGTTCAGGGAGGCGTTTTCTGATTCTGGCAGCAAAGAGGCAAAGAAGGTCACTTCTGAAGTCTCACACAAGCAGAAATATTCATGTCTGAAATAATGCATAGATTTATATTGGAATTCAAGAGAGAAGCCAATATTGAAAAATCTGCAATTACCTAATCTCAATATTATTTTCAGCAATTATTTTCACATTTGCTCTGTTTACATGATCGTGTGCAACAGAACAAACATTGTATAAGTTTGTAAACAGTAAAAGGAAAATATAATGCCATGGTCTCAAAATATAAGCATGAAAAACAGTGTAAGGTATCCAGTAAGAAAAATAATAAAAATGAGCGTATAGGGGAGTAATAATATAGAGCCAACAGTAGTCAATCTGAGAACACCTTTGGAAATTAAAGAAAAGATACAAAGGTAGGTTTTAAAAGTTAAGAGGGAATAAATAAAATAAGTTTGTAGGAGTATTGTAGTGCCTCCCTCGGTTAAAAATATAGTCACCTGCCAATTTCAGAAGTGATAGCAGTTTCTTGAAAGAGCAGGTGTTATGTTACTGTGTCTCTAAAACTCAGCCAGGCCCAACACCTTAAAGGCTTTCAAAACTAATAATCCCAATTCAAAGCCAACCAGCCACATTATAGCCAGCTGATGGGAAGAACATAAGGGGAGCATAAAGTGATTACAATAGCTCAGAGCAGTACTTCTCCGCACTGATTGTATTCAGGGCAAGACCCCACCACTGACATATCCCCACCAATGACCTGGAAAGAGGAAAAACACCCTCAAACAGCACTTTCACAAGAAAAAAGCCTAAAGAAACAGTGAGACTCACCAATTTTTACTCAATATATTTCTTAAAATGTTCCTCTGTGGGAATAGCCTCCCTCTGAGGTTATTGCTAGAGTATTTTTCATCCCTGCTATATTGAGTAGGATGTTCTGGTTTGTTGTTGCTTTTAGCTAAGTCATGACAAATTTGTCTACCAGTGATACAGGCTGTGCCAGCTGACTGGTTACTGTTAGTGACAACTGATTACTTTAATGACATTAAGTGCTATTTCTAATCTGCGCTAACCAGGGCTTCTGCTGGGAACAGCTTTCACTGGAGAAATCTTATCCTGTGATTCAAATATATAGGGCAGTTGACAGTAAAGTTAGTTGACTAGGGTTTCGGAAATATTGAAAAAAATGTTGCGATATTTATCCAACCCCTTCTATTGTGCTTGTTTTCCTTTTTGTGCCTGTTTTCCATTAATACACTAAAGAAAGAATTTAGACACAGAAATGCTCACAGGAACAATTTCACCAAATACTGAAGAATTCATATAAGACACAATTTCTGCGTTTATGAACCAGTATTCATCATGAGTCTTTCACTTGAAGAGTGCATCCACGCCACATTGACGGAACTGACTTCCAGTAATGCAGGTAGCCAAGATAGTATGCTCCAAAACTAGCTAGTTTAAAACTAGTTTACCTGTTTCTTGGCTGTCTAGTAGAGATAAGCTACACCAGACTGCAACCAGAACTACTCTCTATCCCAAGCATGTTTCTATAAAAATAGATATACATGTATACAGAGTGTAAGTTGCATATATGCCTATAAATCTAAGAGTACTCTAAGCAAATGCAACTGTTTCATGAGATGAAAGCAAGCAGAAGCAAAATTCCCTGTGATGGTTATGTTTGCCAGGCCCATGAACTGTTTGACATTTCTCCAATGAAAAATGGTAACCACAGACACCACACCAACAGGGCACAGCATTAAAGGCCACCACCGAATCAATTGTCCAATATGCATTGCTTCTTGTCAGTAATATGTCACAGCTTGTGCATTCTGTTTAAGGTTTAACTGGTAAGTTAAATGGAAATGGTATTAATTATATGCTAGAACTATGTCAGCCTTCAAAACAGCTGCAGGCTTTTAGTCCAAGAGCGAAAAACCATAAAAGCATTGTAAGCTTTTTTTTCAAAGGGATGGGATTAAGATATGACCACAAGACCTTTAGTTATCTAATGAGAAAAGCTTTCAAGAAGTGCATCTTCACCTCTTTTTTTTCACCTCTCTTCTCATAGGCTTCAGTTTCCTCTTCCAGAAGACAAAAACCATAACACCACACATGCCCAGGAAGAAAAGGCAACACAGGGAGTTGAATTTAGGTCCAGTTCCTTTCCCCTGCCTACTCTTGGGTTTGGTGTTTTGGTTTTTTTTTCTTCCATAGAAAGTCTGATAAAAGCTGCCGAGTTTCTCATGGTCTTTTCTTAATACTGACTGTGTGCAGCTATGTGAGCTTCACCTGCTGGTAAATTTGGCTGAAGCATGTGTGCGTACCCTGACTTAAAAGGACTCCATATGGCCAATGTTTAGATTTTGTGTTCTCTCTGGGGTTATCCTCAGGATATAATGAGGCTCTTGAGGCCACTGGCAGTGGCAGAACCCTGTTTTTCTAATAATCTTTCAACCGGGAAGGAAAGCGTTGACAGCCAGGGACACAATCACAAAGACACTGCATTTGAGGAATGGAAAGGGCTTTTTTCTCCCCTTCCCTTTTTTTTTTTAATATCACTGGTGGGCTGCTTTTTCAAGCCAAAGCACATATTTTGATGCTGACTGCGTGATAATGAAAACTTGTAACTATTCTACAGGCAACTGCGTTGCTTCAGACCAACACACTTGAGTTTCTTGTATGGTATTTTATTTTTTTTAAGTCATCGATATTTGGTCTGGCATTCAGGTATCACCCAGAGGATGTAGTTTCACACAGTTTTGAGGAGACTCTTGTTAGCACTTGGCTTTTTATTAAGCTCCCAGCCTCATCTTCTTGCTGCTAAGTGAGACATCATGAAAAGAGGAGTTATGCACTCATTGTGTGAGGTAGGGATCTGAATGAACTACCAGCCCATTGAAGATGGTAAATATGAACCCAGCGCAAGATCTGAGCCATTACCTAATTACATTTGACACTTCTGATTGAGAGGCCTCTGCCGTAATAAGTGTATTAATTCCTTTCTCTCCCAGTCACTACTGGTGTTTCTTGTTCTGCCTTCTGCCCTCATTCTCTACACATCTGAGCAGCTCAAAACATGCAACTCTATGTGCGTGCGTGGCACTGCTGACACAACACAAAAACGTTTTTGTGAATGTTCACTCTAACCAAATATGAACAGCGTGGCCAATCACACGGTCAACATCTGCTACAGATAATACATGGAAGTCTAAAGATGAGCATTCTGAAATATGAATCAATATTTTATATTTTACTTGAAGGCAGGCATGGTTTGGTTCAATTATCTGTAAAGATACACGGTTTTAAGTTTTCAAAATGCAGAAGTATTGTGGCCCAACTTTATAAAAGTTTTTATAAAACCCCCATATCTTGGCCACATGCTTGTTAACCTCCTTGTGTGACGTTTCTTCAAAATAATATTACTGTGTTTCCTGCTGTTGGAGGATTTTGGTACTGTCCCAGACTTATCCATTTAACTTATTATCGTTTCATGAAAAAAACCTCCATCAGCTTTGATCTATGGTCAAGCCTCTTAAGCTTTCTACCAAAAAAAACTTCAAAGATCACTTCTACTGCTCAGAAGAACTACTGGTTTCAAATAATTTTATAGTAATTTATCAGTTGACTCAAGCTCATTTAGAAGATGTGTAAATTCAGCAGGTTTTTTCAGGACAGCTGTTCTTACTTCCATTAGGAGTAAATTGTGGAAAGATTTCTGTTACTTCCTTTGTCCAGTAAGTTTTACTCATAATAAACAGGAAGTTATACTAGAATTAATGTGTAATTAGGATTTGGTTTTGAGGTGGAGAGAGAAAACCCTTTTAGAGACAGTTTTTACCTCAGAAAAATAAATTTGCCCTTAGAATCAACCTTGAGTGTTGAATCTCAGTGCTAACTCCTAAGGAAAGATTCAAAATCCTGAATCACAACATCAACCTTTGGAACTCTGAAACCTTTTGTGGGGAAGGGAGACTAGATCAGATTAGTTAGCAGCTTGTCCAAAGGCGTCGTGAGAACCTCCAGCAACGGGGACTCTACCATGTCCCTGGAGAGGTTGTTTCACTGAATGATTATTCTTAATGTAAAAAATTTCTTATGTCAAGATAAACCTTCTCCCACAACTTATGCCTGCTGTCCCTTGTCTTCTACATGTGGCAACTTCTAAAAAGACAGTTTCTGTCCTCTCTGTAGCTGCAAAACTACTTTAGGTCTGTCTGGCTTCTAGTGAAAACTCTTTACAGACAACTTGGCTGGAATGAATTTAGACTTAGGAAAGAAAGTTTTTAACCACAGAAAATGTACATTTTAAAAATGTGGGTTACTTATCTATGCAAAGCAAAACCAAAATATCCTCCCTTCTGTGATACCAAGCTGGTATGGAGTTTTAGGGAAGTAATGCCTTTTCTCTCTCACTGTATAGAAAGGATTTACTAAGATGAACTGGTAAAGACTCATTTAAAAGCAGTGGCACCTGACTAGGATCTCGCCCAGCTCTTTATGTTCACAGAGGTTTCAAATATTTTTTTTTCTGTACCCTCTCTGAAAGTCTCATGGTATGTTTTCTCTTGATAGGTAACCTTGGCTTGGGTCCCATAGCCAGTTCAGAGCAACCTTCTGATTTATACAGATACATCTATTGCATTATAAGGAAAACTTATTCAGCATTTTACATGTTCATCTCAAAAATTATCAGCATCTGCAGATAAACGCAGGTAGCAGGTCTTGTATTCCCTATATTCTAAGTTAAAATCACTTCCAAGCAAACCACAATGATTTAATACTCTCTGTGCATTCAATAATTTAAATTATTGTGCAGATTTAAAGCCAGAAATCCTGGAAAGAATGTGTGGAGTTCATTTCCATTTTACTTCTCTAATCTGCTCTTTCTCATTAAAAAATCCCAGGGGTGGTGACTTCTTTTCTCTTACAGTAACTCATAGATATGGTTTGAAGTTGACAGATATACAGCTATTTAATGTAGCTTTTGATCATGGTTTAAAAAAAAAGAAAAAAAAAAACCAACCAAAAAACCCCATATAATGAAAGAATACTTTTTCTCTATGGAGGATAAAATGCCTTTTGGGGCTTTTACTGCTTGTAATTATAACATGGTTTAGTTATGATATCCAATAAAAGATTTTTGATGCTATAGAAGTAATTATTTCTTTTTCTTTTTCCAAAGCTTCCCACCCTCTCTTATTTGTTATGCTTTTGGACCATCAGTTGATGACCGTGTAGTATTTACCCTATCTTACTGAAGTTTACAGCAGACAAAAGCTTTAACAAAACCAGCCATATCTGATGAATAGTTCCAATTCTTTGTTAGGGGTTTTTTTTCCCCCTTTTTTTTTTTCTGTATTTTTCCTTTATTCCTGCTTTAGAATAAAAGAAATGAAATAGGTGAAATTCAGTGAAATAGATGAAATTGAATTCAACTGAGAAAGAGGAAAAAAAGAGGGGATGTATGATAGAAGTCTGTACGGTAATGAGTGCTATTCAGATGCTGAGCAGACTCTGATTATTAGCTATTTCTCATAACTGGCAACTGAGAAAACAGTTGATGAAATTGTTGTGTGGAAAAGAGCAGACAGAAAAGAAGAGGAAGTGTCTTTTTTTTTGCATGCTATATAAATAAAATGCAGAGTATAATGCCCAATGTCTATTACAGGTGCCAAAAGTGGAAATCGGCCCAAAGAAGGACTAGACAAGCTCAGTGTAGGCTTTTTTAAAGTCCTCTTTTAATGACAGTCTGTGTGGCAGAACTGCCCTGGAGCAGGACCAAAAACTGGGCCCTCCAGCCCTTGTCAGACAAAGCTTTTTGGAAGCAAAGCCTGAGCTTTCTCACAACTTCAGGTTGATACATTTGTACAATGAGTCTGTATTTTCTGATGATTTTTTTTTTTTCCAGTAGTGAAATTAACCAATTAGCTCTACTTTTAACTAATAAGTGAATGTTGCTTTTCCCTTACCTGTGAATGTTTTTTCCATTACTTGCTTTCCTGTTACCTGAGCTTATGGTCATCTCCTAGTGAGCAGCGGAAAGCATCCCTTTGGTGGAGACCAGTCATATCTCTGCTAAGCTCTTCTCACTTGCAAGACCTCTTTGCATATCCTACACACTTGGCAGGGGATTTGTTGTTTTCCATGAAAACTTCACAACTTCTGCTGTGGTGACTCCCCAAAGTCACTATTAGCATAATGGGGGTTGGGGTGGGAAGTACTTTTCTTCACTTTCATTTTGAAAATTAGACACAGTGGGAATTTATTGCTTTTTAATTTAACTAGAACATCAAATGCTGCAGGATAAGAAAAATATATATTGTATGTGGTATACCAAAGCAACATTAGAAGTAAAAAAAAAAAAAACAGGCATAAGCTACCTCAGTTAAATCAACCAAAATTCCTGTATGGGATTAAACTGTGTGGTTAAGAGTGACTGTAGTGGCTGCCCTGGGATGCCCGCAGAAAACTTGACAGGAGAATTGGAGGAAGCTATGTATCTCTTCAATTTACATTCCAAGCAACTATTAGTTAGCTATTCAGCTTTTCCAGGCAACTGCTAAAAACATATTTCTTCAGATCAAAAAATGAAAGGTCAGGAATATTTTTGAGCATAATTTCATCTAATTATGTCAACAATATGCTGATTAGAAATCATTATATTAAAGTCCCTGAATGACTGACACATTAAAACACATGAGATAAAACACAATGAAATAAGCTAATTTACACAGAAATACATGCTGATCTTTATCCTTAGTGTTTATTTGAGTTCCACCACTGATTTTGTTTGTTTGTTTGTTTTTTCTTCCCTTCTTTTGTATATGTCACTTGGAAATACTTGACACCTTGCCTAGAAATCAGGTATGCCCATTTAGGCATATATATTCTCCCTCTCTTTTTATTGTGGTGTGAGAAAATTAATTTTCTCTTGATCTAAAGGAAAAACACCTTAAAAGACAAAATTTTTAAATAGGGGAATAATTTGTGTTTCTTGAGAAAAGCTTATGTTTTTCATTATTTTTGTGTCCATAACAGCATCTAACAACAAATATGACAAGTCATATATCAACAGCAGCCAAAGGAACTGGCACAAATATTAGTTATATGACTGCAGAGGGTTAAGACCCTCCAAAGTCAATTGAAATCTGTATGATTTTGCCAAGCACATCAGTGGGGTTTGGATTAATTCCACAATTGATAATATATCTGAGCTGATGGTCTGCAGAGGAAGTAAAATGATTCTCATACATGAAAAATGGGCAGAATTGTTGAAAATAATTAATAGAAATACGCAAAAGCCTGACAAGATTACACAATATTGCTGTTTCTGTTTAGTCTGCAGCCTTAATGTTTGTGGCTTCCACAAAAACAAACACATGTCATGGAGGAGCTCCTCATTTCATGGGGAAACGGCACTTGTAGGAGCATCCTGTTTGTCTGCCTTGTCACTATCACCTAATTTTAACCAAATGCAGATAAATGGGATGGATAGTGCTCTCAAAGGTATTCTACTCTTATAAATTTCATAGGCAACTGAGCAGAGGAGATGGATGCTTTGTTGAGTGGGTCTCCTCAGAGAGTAAGGATCCACATGGGCAACCGCATATTTGGTACCAAGGAACACACAGGGAGCTTGCCTTTGTTGTGGTTTTGTTTAGCGAGGGGGGGCCTAAGGTGGAAGCTTCTGTAGGAAACTGCTAGAAGTTGCTCCCCTTTGTTCAGTGGACTCGGCCGGGCCTAGGGCGGACCTGCTGCTGGCCAAGGCCGAGCCGATTGGTAGCAGAATGTCCCGTGATAACGCCTCTGCGATAACGTATTTAAGAAGGAGAAAACAAAAAAAAAGGGAGAAGACAAGATGTGAAGAAGCTGAGCGAGGGCAGAGGCCCAGAGGGGGAGGCGCAGGCCTCGTGGGCCTTGCAGGCCTCACCCTCTGGCCTCTTGCCAGGCGGCTGACCGGGCCCAACTCAGCCCGGCCCAGCTGCAAGAAGTGGAGAGGAGATGAGATGGGTGATGTGAAAAGATCCTGAGAGGCGTCTGCCAGCCTGTTGTGAAGAACGAACTTTTCTTTTGATAGAAACAGCTGCAAACACCAAAGTCAGTTCAGAAGGAGAGGGAGGAGTAATGCGGCTCCTGGCCAAGTTTCCCCTGCAGCCTGTGGTGATGACCATGGTGGAGCGGGTTGTCCCCCTGCAGCCCATGGAGGTCCACGGAGGAGCAGAGATCCACTTGGAGACCGTGAAGGACCCCACACCGGGGGAGGTGGATGATGCCTGAAGGCGGCTGTGGCCCGTGGAGGGCCCGCTGGGGCAGCCGTTCTGGAGAGACTACACTCCGTGGAAGAGATGAC
>JAAGAY010145273.1:6169-115590 GCA_011801015.1 Ardeotis arabs | reverse complement strand
TCTCTGTCTCATTATCCTGCTAGTTTTAGTAGCAATAGTAATTTAGTAATAAATGAATAGTTTTCCCAAGTCGAGTCTGTTTTTGCCCGTGACGGTAACTTTAAGGATTTCTCCCTGTCCTTATCTCAAACCTCGAGCTGTTTTTCTTCTATTATCTCCCCCTGTTCTCTCGGAGGGTGGGGGGAGTGAGAGAGAGACTGCGTAGTCTGGTCCCGATCTGTGCTGAACTACGACAGCCTTCAAAGTACAAATCTCAAGCAAACTAAGCTCTCAGAATGCAATGTTTCTCCCAGGCAAAATATGTTGATTTAGGTTTTCAGCACATCATCAAGCACATCTTTCCCACTTTAGATCAACTTTAAACTGTATACATGATTTTTTTGGCAATGGACTTTTATATGCTGAGATACTGTTGGGATGGGCCTCAAATATTTGCTATTTCCATAGAGAAACAAAATAAAAGTTTGAGGAACCAGATCATTTCTACCCACAATGAAGAAATGAAGAAAATAAATTATAAAGAGGAAAAAAATCTATTTTTTTAAGGGTTTCAGGTGTACTAATGATTCCGTACCTTCATTCATATGTGTGCTTCAGTAGACATCAATTGCCACAGGATCCCACTCTGTCAAACCTACTTCCTTCCTTTGTGAAAAGCAAGTCTTTGTAGTATTCTTCATGTAAAACATAGCTCAATAGTTATGTATAAAATTGCTAGAGGGATACTCAGAAGTGTTTGAAAGCCTCCTGAAGTAAGCTGATAGATTTATACTACAGCTTGAGTGTGATCTGAAATCCACACTTGCTTCACAGTCAGACTGTTTGGATTAGAGCTTTTAGATGTATTCTAGACCATGCCAGAGGAGAAAGTGTTGTCATGTGCTAGCCCTCAGCGTGGTTCTTCACATGTTTATTCCCCGCAGTGCAAAGAATCCAAAGAAACCAGTTCTTCACTACGTATCTTACATTGCCGTGTGATGATGTCATTTGACCAACCTCCAGCAGACAAGTCAGCAAGATGCCTTCTCACGCCTCCACCCCAAGGCAGGAAAGCATATGGTAGGTGCTGCAGTAAAGACATTTCATAACCACCTTTGTGCACATACACTGTGCTTCAGTTCTATTCTTGATCGGTGCACCGACAGGCAGCTGAGATATAATCTCTGCTGTGGCTCTGTGCATACACTCTTGTATGCACAAGGCAAAAGGAACCCTAGGGAAAATGTGGGCCCTCTCTGGAAGGAAACGGGAGACCTAGTTACACTGGACATGGAGAAGGCTGAGGCACTCAACCGCTTTTTTGCTTCAGTCTTTACCAGTGAGGACTCTAGCCGTGTCACCACTTGGTGGATAAGAGATAGGCTGGATGGTCGCACTCAGAGAGTTGCAGTCAGCAGCTTGATGTCCAAGTGAAGACCAGTGTGAGTGGTGTTCCTAAGGGCTTGGTACTGGGACTGGTGCTGTTCAACATCTTCATCAGCAACATGGACAGTGGGATAGAGTGCACTGTCAGCAAGTTTGTTGATGACACCAAGCTGTGTGATGTGAGTGACATGCTGGGGGGGGAGGGATGCCATCATCCTCATGAAGTTCAACCAGGCCAAGTGCAAGGTCCTGCACGTGGCTTAGGGCAATTCCAAGCACAAATATAGACTGGGCAGAGAATGTGTTGAGATGGACAACGGTGATTTTCGCTGTGAGTGCCAGTGAAAATGAAAACTGGACCCTCGTGGGTCCCTCAGATTCTCAGATTATTTAACTTCTTTCTTTCACTTAATTCACCAGATTCCCTGTTTCTCTTCCCTCTTAAGGCTCTCCATAGTTCTTCACTCCTTTAGCAATAATCTCATTTTTCCTTTGTTACTTTGCTGTGAGTATATATTCCATCTCTTCTCCATCCTTTTGATTCTCCTTTTTTTTCTTTTTCTGTTATGCTTCAGAAACTCCTTCCTGCCCTAAGTACCACACTACAGCTCTTTCCATTACTTTTAAAAAATTTAACTCTTCTGTTAATCCAACCTCATCAACCTATTCTGGAAACTCATTCAGTGTTTGCCAATTACAAACCTATTCATCCCTTAAACAGGGAACTTGTCCTGCAGGGAATGTGTCTTCTCGTGTGTCTAATACCATCCTTCATTGTGGGATAAGTAAGTAGATCTCAACCTTGAAGAAGTCTGCTTGTGCAGGGTGACTTTCAAATCAGTAAAATACCATCAAACTTGAAGTAAGTGAACTTATAAGTGGATACATATTCATGACAACTCTGCACAGCTGTAATAATCATAACAAGACATCTTTTTCATTCCCTCTTACTGCTTGGGATAAAATCAGGATAGCCAACATTTGGAAAATAAATATGTGGAGAGCCAAATTACTCAGTGCATCTGACAATTTTCTGTTATTACTGCCTTTTCAAACTATTTCACTGAAATTCATGTTAGGCTTTTAGCCAGGGGAACGTAATGAAAAAAAAAAATAAGGGAATTTTAAACTTTATTTCCCGTAGGATTTCAAAATTAGAATGAAAGGGTGACGAGTTTGATTGTCTTGGAAATCTACCTTCTCTCTTTTCCACATCAGCCCAAGCCAAGTGTAGAGGACAAGGAAACACTGTTACAGAAATGTCAGTTCTCGATGATGTCCAAGAAAGATTGATTCATATTTGTGAACTGAATTCAGGCACGGCTACAATGTGAACTGAATTCAGGTACAGCTACAATGTCCTGTATTTTGCCTAGAACAGCATTCTCTGCATGTTGAAACTTCCCAAAAAACTGAAAGATTTCACAAAGGCATACAGGATAGTAAGTCTCTTTCGACTGAACTGCCTATCTGTTTGAAAACAGTAAACTCCAGAAGTAAATTAAGACTATTGCAAGTTCCCCTGGATATTCTTATTAAAATTAACATTTAGAAATTAAAAAAAAAAATAAAAAATTAAAAAATATAGCAGCAACAGATATATTAGCGCACTAATCCATTTGTCCACAAATACTAATTATTAACATGGTTTAGTGGTGGACTTGGCAGTGTTAGGTTAACGGTTGGATTCTATGATCTTAAAGGTCTTTTCCAACAAAAATGATTCTATGAACACAGTTGAATAGAAACATGCTAGAAATGTCTTATAAAGTCATGCAACATTCTTAGTTGCTCACCTTGATTTGCTTAATGGTTTAGCATATTAAAAGTAGTGGTTTTAAAGTTTGAAAAGACTTTTCACTTACTATTCATTTGCAATATTTTTTCAAATGTTAAGATTTTCTTTACAGATCACAAAACAGCAGCAAAAATTTAGGTTTTATGAGGAAGAACATTACTACAGGAGTTTGCATAGAAAAAATAACTAGTGAGATGATTGAATTAATAACCAACTGTAAAATGTGTTTAATGCATGCACGAGAAAAAAGTGCTAACTTCTAAAAGGAATATCTTCTGTGGCCTTCAGGAATTTTGTTAAACTTCTGTACTTTTATGTATGTCCTAATCCTTTCCCCAACAAAGTTTATGTCAACATTTCTGTTGATGTCAGGAGGAAGCGATAGAACAAATTGGTAAAGCTAATGATTTGCGTGTCTTTAAATTGGCAGCTTTTAAAATATATGGGGTTGTAATATTATTAGCTTCCTGTTTTTCCTTCAAAATTATATTTCATACATAATCTAATGAATATAAGTAACATTTTTAAAGGTTTTATATTTCAAGATCAGCTTTTCTGTCTTGTAAAAGGCTTTAAAGCTTTATTTCACAAATGTGGGATTTACATTTTGAAAGTATTTGGACTCGCCCTCTATTTTACAATTTTCTGTTGAAAGTTTCTCTCAGACTCCAACTGCAATGAAGACTGTTCAGGGAAATTATCATTCTAAGGAGTTATTTTAGCTGTTTTGCCAGTATTGGTGTAGAATTACAACAGAGAGCAAACACCACAAATACATAGGTAAAATTGGAAAGCCATGCTGCTGCTTCTAGGACAAGAGGTGTGTGATCTTTCTGTTGTTATGTGGCTATATCTTTCCAAGGTCAAATAAACACATTAAAGCTCTAAAATATTTCTGTTTCCAATGATGGGAATGTAATTCTTCTCCGTATGTATCTTTTCCTTGCACTTCATTCAGGTGTTGCTCATTTTCTCCTCTACCTTCCAAAACATACATAAGCTATCTGTAAGCTTTTGGCTATGTGGCTAGCTCCACGATGAAATGGAACAATATTTTTAAAATATAAAATAAAAATTATCTAAGTTAAAACATATTTTTCTTTGAACAGTTTGGAAATGGTCCAGGGTTCAAAGGGGTTATTTTGAATGGCACTATGCACATAAGGCTCGTTATCACATTGACAGTCTTATCCGTGATTAGTAACTCACGTATGAGTGCATACTCCAACAAATATAGAGAGTGCATTATGGACTCCACTGATTTTATTCCCAGAAAAATAAACTGTTAGATCTTTGTTTTCATTTGTATGGTTTTTCCCCAGCTCTTTTTTCTCCTACATGATCTCCAAAAAATCCATGCATATGGGAAGTATACACTCCTGCTGCTTTATAGCAAGGCTTCTCGCTGGCATAGACAGCAGTAATTAGCCAGAGAAACAATGGTCACGTTATAACACAGACATTTTTGTGAGGAGAGTTTTTTCAGTATAAAAGTCCAGTAAAAGCTGTTTGTTACATACGCTGCTTTATCAAACCACCTATTCAGTCTCTGCAATCTGCTTTAATTTTAAACAGTTATTCAGAGCACTTGGGAAATTCTGTATGTTTGATAAGTAGTATCATTTTATGCATTTTTACAATACGAATAACACTCCCTAACCCTTGAAAATAAACCTTAAATTGGAAGAATTGTGGAGATTAATAACCCAATTCAGTCTGATGTTTTACTGTGGAGTGAGCTCACCTTTCCGATAACAAACAAATTAACCTATGCAATTCATAAAATTTCTCCAAACTTAACAGTGTCCATCAAAATTCTTCCAGTTCAGACATTCATGAGTTGTATTTTAATGGATTTCTAACTCTGTTTAATGTTAGGCTTCTCTTTTCTCCTCTGCTCCCCTCTTTTTTCCTTTCCTCCCCTCTGCTCCACTCCTCTCTTCTCTCATCTTTCTCTTCCCAGTGCGCTGTTTGAACAAAATGCCTCTTAATTTTTCTTGATCTAACTTGGGTTTGATTAGCATGTAACAAACATTAGCAAAAATTTAAATTTTTGAATGTCAGCTTTTCTTAAATTAGTCAAAGTCCTCGTAAAGCCATAGATGACTTAAATTTACTTCCTTTCCGTCAAACTCGGAGTTAAAAAGACTAAGTTGATTATGATTATGACAAACAATGGACATTTATTAAACTCTCTTTCCTTCTGAGAAGGTGTATATATCAGAGCTGTTTCAAGTTGTGGCAGTATCATTTTACCGAGGTTTGTGCCAAAATTTCTTTCAGTTTTAGTCCAGATGGGTTCACACCCCTACATTTAACTCTGACTTTCAGGATTGAGCAAACTCAGACTCTCAACTGAAATTTAAGGAAACTGACCTGCACTTGAGAGACATATGAAACCACTTAAATCCAAATCTTGAGTTGTCCCAGGTTTGTTTGAAATTTAGGCCAAAGTTACGTATTAAAGCCACAAAGCTTACCTGTCTTTTGTCAGATTGACCCAAGTTTCAACTAAAATCCAGATCCATTTTCTTTGCAAGTATTGCAAAAAGTTGCCAGTGGTAACATCAGAGCCTATACTCGTTCTTTAGCACCGTGATGGAGCAATTCAAATCCCTTGTTTGCCGGATAGTCAAAAGAACAATGTTGAAGGGAGGTTGCTTTCAACTTCCTGTTGAAAATTAAGAAATTAAAACCCAGCCTAAATCAGAAAATTTTAACTGAAACAATAAGCTTAAGCCATGATGAAAGAAAAATAATGAAAGGTTTTTTCCTGGCCTGATGTTTTAACACTGAACAGTTAGTTGACTCGTTTGGAATGAAATGCAGATTGTGAAAATATATATTGAATTTACATTGAGAACAAATCTCATTATTAAGCACTTGTCCAGTGGTATCTCTTGCCTTTCCCAAGTCTGGTACAGACTTACGCACACACTCGCTCTCTTTCTCCACTCTAACTGCATGACTAGCAGAAGGACATCGGGCAGATGACACTGTGAGCTTCATTCTACAACCAGTATCCCTTCCCAGAGGAGGCATATGTTATCTTGAGTAAGTATTGGACAAACCCTTTGGAGCCTATTCTGAGATTTGGACTAATACGTTTCTTCAGCAGAGAATTCCCTAATACCATGTGTTCACCTTAAGAAAGATAAGAGAGTTTGTCTTGAGAAGTTCTGCCTCAAAATGTCTCCATGTAAGGATTATCTAACTATCCCATGAAGTACATATTTCTCTTGCAGAAATCCCCAGAAGTTAATTGTCAAGCACTTTGAAAGATTGCTTCATGGCAGATGAGAACTTGCCCTCTTTCCTCACAATATGGATCTTGACCTAGAAAAATATATGACTTTAAAGAATAAATTGTAGGTAAGAACTGCTCCTTTCGTTTCAGCAACTCTCACGTTTCTCTTTCTCTCACTACTGGTACTTAGGAGCCTGGTAGATCAAGTTTGTTTCCTAAACTCCACTCCTGAGTCCTAGCATTATTTGCTTTGTCTATGCTTCAGTTCTTAGCTACCAGCTCAGAAAAGTAAAGCTTCCCAAATGTGCACAGTGAGCAACCACAAAAAAAAAAAAAAAAAAAAAAAAATCATGTTCCTCTAGAGGAGCAGAGCCCTACGCGGACACATGTATCTTGGTGCACACCCATGCACAGAGGGAGAAGGTTTAACCATTGGGAGAAGCAAGAAACATCTCACTGCTCTCCTCACTGATCCTATCACATGCACGAGAAGAGAAAGTGAGTTTCCCCATCTCTAATTACCTCATACATCCACCTCCCACCACACATAATGCAGCCACTGGTCCTGCGTGAGTCCAAAAATATCTCGGAAAAATATATTCTATCAATTACATTAAGTCAAGGCTAGATGCCTGAAAAAATAGGATTTTCTGGTGGATGCTTGGATAATACTCAGGAGGTCAGTGCATAAACCAAGTACGAGACTTTGCAGGACTGACACTTAAATTTTCTTATGCAGATGATTTTGCATGGCTGTTTTGCCATGCATCTGATTTCCCAGTTAACTGTGAAGTTTCCTAGGATGGAGAAGAGGGGCATGGAGAACTGGGGGATGGTTATAATTAGTATTTTATTTTTCTTAACTGCTGTTTAGTGTAAGCATTCGAGAAGTTTGCTGTATTTATGCTCATGCTGGAGAACTGAAGTAACGAACAGATCGTGAGTTTTCACAGATATCAGGGGACACATGTTGTATAACAGTTTGGTATAAAATATGCTGATGAATGAGGCATATGCTGGTCAATATTAAAAAAAAAAAGGGATTCCACAGACTTCACCGAAACAGTGACATTCCTCACTCATTCATTCTTCGAGCTGCATTTGTGCAGCTACGTCATCATTATGAATGTTTTCTTCACAATTCCTGTGCAATAGTAAAAACATGGAAAGTATAGTTCATCCTCTGCATGGTAAAAACAGATCTTTGTGCCCATTACCAGATTAACTATTGATGTGACAGCTATTTGTAGCTACTTTCTGACGGAGTTTCAGACTGTCTTCCCGTGTGTCTATTTGACAAGAGTTGTTCATGCTAAAGCTAGCAAATGTTTACCGGACTGACTGGCCCCAGAAAACACACTGGGCAGTACGGTATCTATTAAATGTTTTCAAGATCTGGGGTGAGATAATGGCTCCGCTAAATCAATGGCAAAGTTCCCAGTGCGTTTGTGGGGCCAGGACTCCACACCTTCAGTCTTCCAGAGAACATTCAGACTCGCTCATGTAAGATTCAAACTGAAACAAGATCTGCCTGTGGCAGCTTTAATGCACGTAATACCGTAGTATCTTGCTGCCTAATTCTGGCTAGCATATAAAGTTTTTGGACAGACAGTCTGCAACCGCTAAACTCTGAATTCCTTTTTGGTTTGCTACAGCCTGGGACTCCATTAAGTGCATGAAATCAGCTGCTCTGGACCAAGAGAGATTCCACGTTGTACCTGTATGTGGGGTGTGCTAATTAGAGATTGGCACACCTCCCCGGTAATTCCTTTCAATGTTGAAAAAAATGGTTTTGTGTCATCAGAGAGCTGCAGAAGAGTTCTGAAAACTGTTATCTCATGAGAGGCTGAATAGCTTTTAGGACACTTTAAAGATGAGTTGGCTTCAGGCCCTAGAACAACTACAATAATTTTCCAAAGTTGCTTTTTTTTTTTCTTTCTTTGAAAACTTGAAAACAGATTTAGTCCAAAAGTTGCATTCTCAGCTCTAGCTACACATCATATTTATATGGACAAACCATACAGTTCTCAAACTCTTTTTTGGTTTTCAAGTGGCTTTCGTGTACATCTGCATCATCGTGGATAAAGTCCAGGCAATATTCTAGTGCTGACAGCAAATTTATGCCTAGACCACATGCACAGGAGTCCTTCACAGTGTGTCCTTCAAGGAGTCAGGAGAAGTTTTTTTTTGTTTTGAGTTGATATAGAATCAACTTTTCTTCTTTTTTTCTCCTAAATGTTTTATAATTTTAAGGTGAGTTCTTGGGACACACTAGTGAATGTTCAGTATAAGAAACTGGTAGGACTGCCAGTAACCTGGCTAGTTTGGGGAGGCTGAGATATTTTTTGCCAACCTTTTGAAGCAGTTTAACATGAATGAGCAGCAAGTCATTATTCCTTATTGGAGACCTTATACATTTGGGCAGGGAGAAGAAAAGTTTAGAAGCTGGTAACTTAATTAAACTGAGTGCACAGCCTCTGCACTCAGTTTCTAAGTGACTTTTTCCACCTGATGTAAGGTTGTTTGGGACACTTTTTCAAGTTTGGAAGTATTGTGCCATCAGAACTCTAGTTAGTGACAGCACAGAGAGCAGTGATAGCCACAATGGCTAAAATGGCTAACAGAGTTAGACAATAAATATATTGGCTTTTGAGAGTATTCGAGTACCAGAAGGGCCTTCTGATATTAGGTTCAGAAAAAAAAAATGTTGTTATCAATATCATTTGATAAGATTATCCAAATATGTTTCTTTTACCTCTATGCCTCCAGTTACTGCAGTCTCACAACCTCAGTGCATTTATCTATGGCATACACAGGAGAAAGATGACTAGAAAGAGGTTCAGAAGCAAAACAGCTTATGGCAGCTCAGAGAAGAGTACTTGTTCATTTAATCCACTTATATGAGGCCAAATTTACCATGACTACAGTGCTGAAGAACATGTTCTTGTGATCTAAACTCAGTTATGGCCTTTCTTTATGTGTTGGCTTTCTGAAGGACAGAAGTGATCAAAGAACAAGGCAAATCAGACCTGAGTTCAGTTCCTTGTTCTGCTAATGAGCCCTGCCCTTAGGATGTGTCTTCATTACGTAATTAATTGCTGTGAAAAGATAATCTTTCCGTCCTGAAGATACATCAAATCTGTCTTGTGGCAGAGCAGTCTCTTGTATCTTGAGGCAGTATGACCGCTTGTTCTCTGTGAAGTCTGGCTTCTAAATGGTGTGATGTAATTTGTTTCATTTTTATAATCCAGAATGTTAGTGAACTGTAAAACCACACTCATCATCACGCTCAGTATCAGTTAACCTATTCTTCCCACAACAGTGTGCTCCGTAAACCTGCAAAGGTGCTCTGTACAGTGAAGGTCAACAGAAAACAAAAATCCAAATGGTAGAAGTACACATTTATTTCCACAGAGTGAGTTGGGTACCTGCAGGCTTAGTCAGGAGCCAGTTCCTAATGGCTTCAAGGCTTGTCTAAATTTTTTTTGCAACTGCTCTTGTGACAGTTTGAAAAAATGTTCAGTGTTACTGCTAAGTGCATTATTTATTCATCACCCCAATCCTCCAGCTTGTCCACTGAGCAGAAGTACACTGTAAGATTATCTGCATTACTTCCCCCAAAAGATTAGAGAGTTCTTTGAGTTGAAAAAAGGTCGGGAAAGGCTATTTTCTAAAATAGCCAAGTAGCCAAATTCTTATTAATGCTGAAGACACTTTTCCTTTATATAATCCAAGAGGAACAAAATAATTTTACAGCTGTACAAGACAAGAAATATGATTTAAAAGACTTTTCTGAGTATTACAAGAACTTCTGGAGAAGTTAAAGAGACATAGAGAAATGTGTCTTCAGGGTCCTTCACATAAATATTTTGCCTTAAATTTCAGTCCCAAGATTAATTGTCTCCTGCCTCCAGCCTTACTTCCAGTGCATCAGAGAACAGTCCAGAAGCAAACTCAGCATTTTTTTGCCTTCTTAGTGGAGGATTAATCTGTAATTTTTGTGATTTAATAACATACTTAAAGAAGTTTTCTTGGCCAAAATCTGATACATACTGCTGGCGACCTCCAATGCCCTTCCTTTCTCTGAACCAAAGGCCTTAATTGTTCGCTGTCTAATACGTACAGAGAGGCCACTCAAAAGAATGAAATCCAATATAAATAAATGACATTCGGTGATGAGGTCAGCTTTCAATTTAAGATTTATTTTACCCAGATGCCTGAAATGAGTGGCTATACTACATTTCAAGGTTCAGCGAAAACTTTACAGATATTTGTCAGTGAATTGAAGGAGTGACATGTTGCAAGCATCTGTACTACATTACATTTTAGGGAGGCTACTCCGTCTTCAAACTCTTCAGGCCTTATGATGTTGTTTTTCATGCTGAGAATTTCAAGCCTGAAAAAATGGATACCTGATAACAGAAAAGAAAAAACAATTGTGATAAACAAGATCTAAGTCAGACATACATATTTGGATTCTGCAAGATGTTAGGCCTACCAGATAACTTACCTGCTCCTGCTAATATCAAAGGGATGTATACTGACAGTTTTGGTGGAACTGGACTCAGGTTCCCACTGAATCTGCCCTTAAGTGAACTCATTTAACATGCAGATCACCTTCATTATATGGCTTTAAATCCTCCTCCCTCACACCCTCATGTGATGTACAACTAAATAAAATTCAGATATCCTGAAGATCTATACCAAACGTAAAACCAACTGACCATCCAACTGTGTGGGAGTTAAACAACAGTCACACTAGATTTCTATAGTGACTGAAGTTTTTGGTCTTTATTTTGTCATTAGTTTCCCTTGTACTTCTGGCAAACATAAAAAAATCCTTTCTTGGTCATAAACTATATCAGAAATCCTATTAAAATCTAATTTACTTCATGCTACTTATGATATGTTTATTTTTTGTAATTCACTTGGCTTTAGTGCTCAGAAAAGTACTCTAGGAAAGTTCATTTTGTTTTATTTTCAGTTCTTGCTGTAGATATTTCATTCCAAAACTTCAGAGAAATGTTTATAGGAAGTAAAAAACCCCCAACTTTGCATTTAAATGTTGCATGTATCATTATATATAAAATAAAAAAGATAATTGTAGGTAATACCCATTTACAAATCCATCTTTTCATTGTGGTCCTACATTAGGATCTGAGAATATCTTTTTCAGGTGTCTGGGATGCTACATTTTCGCAACTGGCATATTTAAGTATTTGGACATCCTCAGGACGCTGCGCTTACTCAGAACTGTCCTTCCCCTGTGATATCTCCCAAGGCAAATGGAACATTTTTGTTGCCATCTTCATATACCAGTTTTCTTGAAGAGGAATTGACAATGCTCAGACATCTGCCGCTTATCCAGCAAATACCTTATTTGATATTTATCTGCCAGAACATCTTGACAAATGGATGACTAAATGAAATGCATTTTAGTTGTTTGAGAGCCACTCTAAAGAGTCAAAACATTTTCCACAAGAAGAGTCATAAGAGTTACTGAGAACACTTAGTTTTTTCTGTAAATCCCAGTGCTTTGTTCTTCTTATAGAATTACTGTTTCTGTAAGGACATATTTACAAAGTGTCTGGTGTTATAGATCTGTTTGCACAAAACTTCCAATTATACTACTTCACTCAGAGGATGGGTTGTAAAGTTAATTAAGAATAACAAAGAGGCTGCTGAACTCTATGCTACTTTGACTAACTGGCTTCAAGCATGATATTAATTATTTTAACTGAGCTCAGATATTTCACAGCAAATCATGTTGATGTACACAATATTAAGGACTCTGTTAATATCTGAAATCACTGAGCCTTTTTAATCATGAGTTCTTCTTTTGTCATGTGGTGTTGAACTCTAATAATCAGGATCTTGATATTTTGGAATAGGTATTTCAGAGCATACGCCCTAAATTACCCCCTCTGATGTTCTTCTGAGAGCAAATTGAGAATAATGGATCCCATGAGAATAAATACGCTGTGAAGCAACAAATAGTGCCATGATATAAATTCTGAGGGAATAAAGTGTTCTCTTAACCATAGCATTTATATAGCATTAGAGATGGGGGAGACATATTAAACAAAGTCCGTGCAGTGAAATACTGAACAACTGCTTGCTAATCTGCCAGAGTTCCTGTGATTCAGTGAGGTCTGAGGAAAAACAAAAATAACCCAGCAACTAACAGGACTACCAAAGTACACAAGGGTCTGAAGTGACATTATACAGAGAATCTCCCTTCTGGTATTTCCCATATTCCAAGTGCTTGACTTAGACTGTTATTGTTCTTCTAACTTTGTTTAAAAAAAAGTAGTGTATCCTGTGTATAAAATATTGCTACGCACGGAGAGCTGTTTTAGTAGGGCTTTCTCATGAGAACAACTCCTCTTGCTGTATGGAGAGCTGGATGAGAAATGCCAAAGCTCTTAAAGTCCTGTCAGGTTTGCCACTGATTTCTGGTGGATCAGAATTTCACCTCTAATATTGCTGAGGGTCAAAATATAACTGAAGGAAATGAGAGCAAACGGTAGTAAAACATCAGCAGTAAATCTGTCCCACAAATTTCTCATGGTTTTATGAGGACGTAGTTAATACATTAAGTTGTTGTTACCTAATTAGGTGACTTTTATTGTGTCATCAAACAGAAAACTGATACCAAATGGCATGTGCTTATAAATTAATGAGAGAACGGAGAGGATATTAGCAGAGCAAAAAATAGCCACCGCCTGAGTGTGATTTCAGCGTGGGAGCAGAGACCTTCTGAAGGAGAATATATTTGTATGGAGGAAATAATTAGTGATTAATAATTAGTAAGAATTTTTTTTGAGTTCTGTCTTTATAGAAATAAATTAAACTGATCAGAATCCAAACTCATACTTGCAATACTGTTCTAGGTAATACCTGCATTGGTACCATGGCTTATGTCTCCTCTTTCTCCAAGAGTCACACCAAAAGCACCACGAACCATCACTATCCCTTCAACCGTCCTGCCCTAAAGACGCGTGGGGAAGAGCAGAGCTCGATGACCAAGTGCAGACACCGCTCGCCTGACGGAAGCCTCACTGCTCCGTGCTCCCCTCCCTGCGTGTTACCTGAAATGGATGCCGGTCTGACTTTGAGGTGCCCGAACCTTGTACCCATGTCCTCAAACTGAATCCTGTACCTCTCCCACAGTAGCTCTGCTCCTGTACGAGCTGTGTATTTTGACACGAAGGCCGCCCGGGGTGGTGGCAGAGCCTGTTCATACTAACAGGCTGTCGCAGGAGAGAGCTCAGCTTTCCACCTCAGCAGATTAACTCTACATATAGGTGGCTACAACAAATTACTGGAGGGGATTTTTAATGTCAAAACAACCCTGGAAGTAGCAGCTATTTTCTGCTGACCATGCCTTGGGACGGGATGGGAAAAGCGGAGGTACAGTTGTGGCAGGAGAGCATCCCAAGCCAGCGTTTCCACGCCTTGCTGATGGCTTTCGGGAAGCTCTCTTTAATTTGAAGGAAAGTTTTGCAATATCGCTTGATTAATATTGCTCTTTGCAAACGACCTAGAAATGCTACAGGGGTTGCTCTGGTGATTTGAACCACGTATTTGCACATGTCATTTTTATAAGACATCTGGGTTTTTCTTCCTTTGGAACTGAACTTTTTCTACAGTGGAGAAGAATCTCTGTAGTTACCTACTGTTGGGTTTCTATTGTAACAGCAGAAAAGAGAAAAAAATGGCCACTTGTTTTTTCAGCAAAAATCGATGAAAAACATGAAAGGAGGCTTTCCATGTGGAGGCTACTTAAAAGTTGGACCAAAAGCCTTCAGACTGCATTGTTGGTTGTAAGAATCAGATATAAACTACTTCTTATTCTGTAGTGGTTTTTCTAGAAGACATTTACAAGGAGGAATAAAGCCAAACTCTAAAAAAAAAATTACTTACAGCAATTTATCAATTTTTAATAGTTGCCCTGCTATTTAATATCATGTTCTAGGAGACTCACCATGACGTTGTGGAAAAACGTTTGCTGAACACAGGCTACTTCTTTTTCCAAACAATCAGGTTTAAATACACCCAGAGTGTTTCATTTTCCAAGAAGAATTTCCATTTGTTTTTAGAATGATTCACTTCTTTATCCTATTTCAGTTTCTTTTTTTTTAACTAAAACAGTAATTTTTTTTTCCCAATTATAGGAGTTACATTACATAGAAGAAAGCAGTGGCCACAATTTATCTCTGATTATGGTGCTTTACATGCTTCACCCTTTCATTTTTTAATTTCTAAGGACACAAACAAACCCACAGAATTATGTAATGTAAATAAGTAGAATGGCCATAATAGCCAATTAAAAGTTTGTGTGAGCAAATTTTCAGTCTATTACTGCTATTTTTCAAGTTCCTGGTTTTTTTTTTAAAAAAAAAACAAAACAAACCACCCAAAAAACTAGTACAAAGGAAATAGCGGTAGCATATTTTAACCATGTTGTTCAGAGAAGTACAAAAGAATTCATGTGGGGAATGGGGGTAGCTGTTATTAGATGAATTAATATACATTTTAAAAAAAAAGGATGAACTGTTGGATCACTCTGATTTTGGTCTTGATGTGCAGAAATACATTATAAATTTTATAAAAATATTTTTTTTATAAATATTTTTTTTAATTATAGCTGTCTTCAGGAGCGTGAAGAAAGATCCTTTACCCCTCAGTTAAACCATAAATGTAATGCTGGATATACACTTTAATAGGAAGGGTAAACGGTTGCATACATGAAAAAAGCTCTTGTTGAAAAAGGCACTAAGTCTTGCAGTATGTGTTTATTTCTGAATTTCCCTGAGCACAGATTAAACTCTTTCTCAAAGCAAAATTTTCTGTAATTTCTATTGGACGTGGAATTTATGGTAGGGGCTACATAAAGGGCAAGTGCGTTAGTTTGTAAATGTCACACCACAGCAGACTTGGAAAAGGACAATTAAACTCTAAGAAGAAAGCTTTCTTAATGCCACATGACACAAAGCTCAACAAAGAATATCTTGACAGGTAGGGGGTAGAGGAGGAAAAAATCCCATAGCCTGTCTATCTCAGCAGGAGCACATAAGTAATGTGGTCTGAGGCTTACAGGGAAAAATATGGAAAGTTTGAAAAACGTGCGCTACTGAAGCTGCACTGCTTTCCAACAGACGCTGTTTGTGTTAATTCTTTAGCTCCTTTAGTACAGTATCTTGCATAAGTGATACCCTGAGAAATATTTTCTAGTTTACAATAGCATCTGACATGCAGAAGTGCTAGACTGCATGAAGATAATTCAATCAGTCAGTAAATCCTGTTGTCTCTCAGTTTGTAAATTCAAGTGATAATTCTGCGTTCATCTAGTGTCAATCTGTGGCAAAAGGCCCAAAATAAGGATTACAGCAGAGGAATTTTGTGTGTGAGAGGAGAGAGAAGGAATTTTGATTTGCAAAGGCTCCTCTCAGAGTTGTGTTTCGGGAAAAAAATATCTTAGCTTTTCCCTCATATTACTTTAAAAAATAGATTTTCGGTGCATTTAAAATAATGTTAATGTAAACTTTGCATCGATGGCTGCTTTACAAAGTCTTTTCCTTCTGTCACCTCAGATTGCACAAAGCTGTAGTGCTATAACCAAAGATTATATATACTCATTGTGTTATCCACTCCAACTGCTCAGACATTCTGCCCTTTCGAGCTTAGTTATGTTGGAATAATCAGTTTTAATATTGGATGAGATCAGCCACACAGCACTTTCACTGGTGTGATTGAATCTGTTGAATTTCAGCTACTGTAAGTACTGATATAAAGAAACCTAAAAAGTTTTGCCTTTTGGGTTAGCTCGAATGGTAAAGGACTTCTTACATATTTTTACATCCGCCAACATCTTTCTATCACTCTTTGCAGAATTGTATGTGTTGTGATTATAAAATGCCACAAGTATATTTACAGCATCTCTGAAAAAAATTAAAATTAAATATCCATCAGTACTCTCATCTCTGTGCATGTGTAAGACTTTCAGCACTAAAAACTTCCAGGCATGACTTTTGTCTTTCCCTCTTCAGTATTCCTTGTTGCACCCCGTAAATATAACCTGGAGCATTAGTCTCTTTGCTACAAACAAAGCATGGATCTTAAATTGTCTAGTGCAAATGCATAAACAGGAATTTTGGGAAAGTAAGTCAGTTGCTGTGCTGTCTATCACGAGCTTCAGCCACTAAGAGCTGGAAGAACCACAACACTGTTCAGATGGTTTCACACTCATCGAGACAAACTGCTGGAAAACGTGATAATGAATGGATAATTGGCTGCAGCTTCGCAACCCAGAACTTCCCCATTTTTTGAATATTCCCTATTTCACTCCCTTGTAGAACAACTCTAACTTCACAGTCTATAAAAATATTTCCATTTGTTTGAGCAGCCTCTATTAGTCTGAGCAGCAGGCAGTGTGATAGAAAAACAGGGTTAGTACAAAGGTGTTTTTGAGCCTTGGAGGAGCAGTTCATGGCTTTCCAAATTTTCTCTGCTCCTGTTATCGCCCTGCGAAGAGCAGTGGCCAAAACAGCCCCACAGGTGGGGTCTACCTCCCACTAAACAATGTGTTTTAACTACAATTCATCCCTCGTGTGAAGCCTAAGGTGGTAGATAGCATTCTACCAACTCCTGGCATCTCAAGTGAAGCCTGGGAAGGGTCTCTGCCCTCCTGCATCTTACCCAAGGGCAAGGACTGGGACGATACTCATCCTTCTCCTAAAGTACCACCAAGAAGCCAACCAGCAGGACATGCAAACACACAGGGGTAATGCACGGCCACAGATTTGCTTTCTCTCTTTTGGCACCAAGAGGAAGCTGACATATACGAGGCCTTTTTTTAGTTTTTAATTTCCAATAGGAATATTGTTAGGAAACTGAGAACTTCTTCCGTAACAAGACAACACTGGATTTCCAACGTAAATTTTATTCCATTTGAGGATGAAGAGATCTCCAAATTTTCCTTACAGAAATGTGACAATAAAAGCATTTAAATCCTATGTTACTCTTTAACCTTCCTTTTTTTTCCACTACCTTCTCACACACACGCAGTGTACGGGGGAGTTTCTATTACAATTATTTACAGAAAAGTATTGTTTGATACAGCTAGCTTCACACTTTCATGTTGATGACAGAAATGCTTGTTGCTGGTATGTCATGCTGCTGTAGTTAAATGTTCCTCTGTGCTGCTGCTGCCGTTTTGTAGCCAGTGACATAGAAATAGAATATAAGTAGTAGGAGAGAAGGTTAAATTTAACTTCAATCTCTTGCAGATATATACTGGCAACTTTTCTATCATACTTTATTTACACAGAATCGCCACTGTTGGATAAGACAGTTTGTCACCATACAATCTGCTTGAAACCTTTCTGTGCCCCACATCTGCAGCACTCACCCACACGGGCTTTTGTCCATGCAGCTTGGGTTTGGTGCGTCTATAAAAAGAACATTTACAAATTTACATCCTTTTCCTTAGAGAGACTTCTGTACAGGATTATAATTTTCTAATTGTCTTCAGGCAGTTCCCAGCGCATGGAATACCTAAGTATCGGAATCACGGTAGTGATTTAACTGAGGGCTGTTTGCAAGTGAGCTCAGCTCATTTTGAACGGAAAGTAGCTCGCCATGGCCTTGACACTCTGATTAATCCTAGGAGCATTTGTCACATTAAAGCAATGTAAAGTAACCTATTAAAATATAAGTAGAGATTTTAAGAGCTCTATTGAAAGTAATTATGGAAAAACATGTTCTCCAAGTATGAAAAAAATCATAGCCTGTTGCTTTGGCCTAAAATGTACTTCTAGGTGGTTGGTTACTGTGGGGTTTTTTTTATTTCTTTCAAAGATTTTATTCAAAAGCAGTCAGGGATGTCCCTGCTCCTTGCATGGGGGTTGGACTAGATGACCTTTGAAGGTCCCTTCCAACTCGAACCATTCTATGATTCTATGATTCATTAATGAGCAGAGAGACTCTATAATACTTTTCTTCTCGCACGGTCTTACAATTTCTGGCTGCATTGAGCTCCTACATCCTTATTTGTTCTAACTCATCCTATCAGTTTATCACTTTCTGTTGTCCTGTTTTTAAAACTCTTATTTGTTATTGTAGTCTACATGTTCTTAGAACCCGTAATAAAGAGGGACATTTGGTGATATTGGGCTGATTTAGAAAATAGATATGATCTAAAAAACCATAACTCTGGTTTTAAGAGAAAAACAACCCAAGAGTGAACAAAAGCAAATTATTCATAAAGGAATGCATAACTGAGAGGGCCATTTGGTGATCTTGGGCTTACTTAGGCAACAGGGGGACAGTCTGTTCTGAACTCAACATCCAAAGGCTACCACATCTATAATAAAGAAGTTATCAGATATTGATAGAAAAACATTGCTATTTATTTGTGTTTATTGCTTTTCACCTCATTTTTAAAGTGCCCTTTGGAAGGCTGACTCAGGATAGCAAAGGCTTCAAAACAATAACTACTGAATGCATTAAGTATCTAGCTGAGGTCTTCTAAGTAACTACACAGTGACAGCCAAAAAATAAGTATTCAAATCACATTATTTTTACACAAAATCTTACTCAATAGCAAGCACTGCATATTTCTGAGAGTGGAAGTATTTTCCATTAATTAAGATTTCTCGAAAAGTGTATCATGAAACACAAAACACATGCCATTATTATTCACTTGTGGCTAAAGAACAGCTCTGATAATATCTGTACTCATTAAACTTTTCATTCCAAAAGCTATTTATCATAAAGAGCTCTTGCATCGTCAGATTGCTTGTTTCAGATGAACACAGAAAACGTCCTTCTCCAAGGAACAGCTCTCCCATTATTACTCTGTTTTTTCACGCAGTGGAGAAATGAAATGGAAAAACAAGATGTTCCACTTGCTTGAAAGGAGTTTCTAACATGCCAGGATGCCAAAAGAAAATGTACCTTTTTGAGTGAGTGGTACGAAGAAGTGCAATTTTCTACAGAGGACAATATGAGAAAAACAGCTTGCTTTGTCTTGTGGCTCATGACTGATACTAGTCGGTTCTATACTCAACTAATCTTTTATATTGTATGTTGTGTATTACTTTAAAGCTCTAAACAAAAATATACTGCTCATATGATTAATGAAATGCAATTTTTTTTTTTTACAATAAACCTTTTCTGTAGTACCCTGTTTTTTCCTAGAAGTCAGTTGTAGTGAACAGATGGTGAGTGAGTCTATGATAAAGCTTTCATGACTATTACATTGACTATTTTCTCTAATCTCTTAAAACAAATAAGTTCCAGTATAAATCCTCACGGCAATGCATACATATATATATATATACACACACGTATGTATACAAGTATAAATATATATAAAAGTAAATATCCATTATCGAGAAGATATCCATTATCATACACACATATACATACATATATGTGTATAAATACAGATAAAAGCAGATATCCCTTATCAAGAATTTTCTACAGAACGTGGTGGGGATTAAGTCTGTGGAGTTATGTAGAAATCCTTGTAAACTATGCAAATAGTAACACTGGTGAATATTTTTTTCTGTGATTTTTGTGAACCATTCTTTAAAGTCTTACAACTGACTTTCAGTAACTTACTATGTTCTGTATGAGGTTCAATAAAAGAATAATAATAAAAAAAAATTCTTTAGTTTATTTTCAAATTGTTTTTAGAAAAGGGATAGCACTTTCTCATGTAGTTCTACTTTCTTATTCGCCACTGGTATGGTGTAATGCCCTTTTTCCCTAGCATATCTAGAAATGGTATTAAAATGAATATTTAAAAATGTAGTCTTTAGCACTATTAAAGTAATAAATTTTAAGCAACATGATAGGTTGGAACTGTCATGACTGTAGCTGAGCAAATAATTGGAAATATTAGTCACAAATTACTGTTTCTATAGCTTCTTGAGCGAGTCATTGTCACAGCCCTACTTGTAATCACCCATGCTAATTCAATTTGTTCGTGTGAGTGAGCCCTGGAAAGCGACTGCTTTTCAGATAAATCATTCATGCACACAGATCATTTCAGCTGCAACTAAATTCTGGCACAGTTAGAGCTATGTTTTCAAGTGACGCATAGTCACCGTCCTTTTGGGGGCTATATTTTTCAGACCCATCTCTTTAATGAAATGACAAGCTACATCTTCATTTGCTGTAGTGCAGTATAGATACTGTTAAAATAAAGAGAAGAGCTACACCAACTTTAGCAAGCACAAGAAAATTGCAGCTTCAGCTTTCAACACCGCTTCCCTGATGCCAAAAGGACTGCTTCTCCTTGACACAGGTTTTAAAGCATCTGATATAAAAATCACTACTGTGAAACTTGTCTACTTTTCAAAGAATATCCTTTAAAACATAATACTTTGTTTCTGTGTGGGAAATTGCAAGGGATTTGCTTCAGGATGCAGTTTCATAACTGAAACCCAAGTATTGCATTAAAGATACAAGCAAGGATAATTTTCACTGTCTTTAAAACCATCTTTCATGTTAGTCTTGTCACATAGTGTTTGACTAAACCTGTTCTGCCAAAAAAAATCTGTATTTTTTTAACCTAAAATTATCTCACTGCTGTTTTTCTAAGAGCAATTATTGACAGTGCAATCTTTTATCCCCTTAAACAGAAGTGAAGGAAGAAAGCATGAGTGAAAAGCTATTAAAAAGTAATATTTAAATTGTTTGAGCATGAAAATGTTAGAGGCTCCTCGTTTTATTGACTGAATTGTATTACAACTGTGTACACATTGATACATTAAACCTGTTCATAGGCATTACAGAAGTAGCTGCAATTGATGGAGTTTTGCTTCTTGCAAGGTCATTATTTTATGTTTTATTGTTTTAGTCCAAAATTGCCTTATAAAACTCTAAATTATAGACTCATAAAATACTAATAAAAATATTCTTCTCACTGATAAACTGTAAAAATTTGTAACCTACAAGTGATTTTTAAGGTTTGGGGTAGGGGTTTTAGTAAAAAAAAACTCTAAACATGGAAACAGAATGTTTAACTCATTTGATAGAATTTTTCATTTCTAATTTGAATATATGTATTTTTTTTATCTCTTTCTCTTTAAAGGGAAGTACAAAAATTTCTGGCAAATAGTGGTTTCAGGAGATTTCTTTTTTTCATGGCACACTTTTTGCTTGCAAACACACAGACCAGGGTTGGGAGGATAGCAAGCCTTTTTTTTATAATATGTGGCTGGATAGCAAGGTAGGAAGGTAGACAGCAATCCACCTGCATAAACAGTATTATTGTACCAATTAAATTTTACTTCTGTTTATTTTCAAGATTTACACAGTTTAATATCTATATAGCGGCTTTAGATTTTAAAGAAAACTGTGCAAGTGATCTTCTGAGTGGTGTTTGCAATATATTCTTTTCAGCCTAAAAAGTAGGTTGCCAAGCTAGTTTTAGGCATTGTCATTTAGGTTTTTCCCTAAGCAGAGGTTCATTCTTGCTAGACTTAGTAAGATTCCTGGAAATCGGATATTGTGCTGTAAATGTAAATATAAAATAATATTATGAAAATATAAATGCCTGGTAAACATATAACTACATGCATACCTGTGTATACTTCTGTGTGTGCTTATTTACTACAATAAACTGTATATAACAGAGTAACTGCAAGATGCTGATAGTTTGTTACTGTCAGATACTGTTTGTCTGTTACAATAATGGAGACTAAATTTTATTTTAACAATTTCAAGAAGATAATTCCGTACTTACCATAATTTAACATTCTCAAAGACATTCTTATTCTTTTTTTCCTAGCTTATTACTTAGTAGTGTTTCACAAAATAAATTATACTCCATTTTTGCCCAGATTTGCAGTTGTTTTTTGACACATGTAATACTGCTATTCTCTTTTTATTTAAAAAAAAAAAAAAAAACCAAACATTTCCTGACAAAGAATTTTCCTCTTAAGTCTTTCCTTTTCTACATAAAGCCTTTTCTTACAGATGTGGGAATTACTGTCAGTACATGTTCACATCTGAATAGGGACATTGATGATGAGAGTAATAACAAGATTAATGAGAGAAAGACTAATGAGAGGAAGAATCACTACTGAGAGAGTATTTTACAATTAGAAAATATTGTTCAGATGTTTAACTAGTTTCATCTCTGGAATAACTTTTCCTTTTTCACTGTTATTACGTTAGGGAACTTTATCCCTGGTGCAATCCTTTTATGTCTTAGTTAATAATGCTTCATGACTTTCCTTATTTGTATCTATAGTAACATCTTCCTACAGACAAATATAATCTCCAACCTTATCTTTCCTTTTATGTATAATTGCAGGAACACTTGTTTTGCAGTTTTGCAGTGTCACTTTAAATGCTGTATTATGGCTTTAAAGGAGCAAGTAGCAAAAAACCCCCTTCATTAAGTATGAAGTTGTTCATATGAAGAACTTACTTACATCTCTTTTTCTTTGCTCTTGCTTTCTACTGGTTTCTTAGGAACAGTGGATGGAGGGGACACAAGGGGACAGATAAGGGATAGTTTTGCAGAAATGCCCCCACACCCCATTAGGCTTCATCCGTTCTTCTCAGCGCTGATGGGGTGGGACCATCTCCAAAAGCAAGGGGAGGAAGTCTCTTTTCTTTGCTGATCATATCTTTTTGGGCTTGGATATAACTAATGGAGGCCTTCATCCTGCCAGTACTTATGCATGCGGTAAACTATCAGAGGAGATATTCCACTGAAGCTAGCAATGCTCCTGATGTGGTTAGAGCTCAAACATATGCAAATGTGTGAGGAAGATAAGGCCTCTAAAGAGCTTTTTCTTCCAGTTGTGTTGGTGTTTTTGGTGGTAGGAACATTTGACTGTTGCAATGCAGAAATTACCATCTCATTTCACTGTTCAGCAGCCATCGGATGCCTATAACACTATCACTCTGGTGAATCCAGCACCATTTCAACTTTTGCAACTTCAGCTGTTTGAAAGCTTTGGCTTTCAGGTCAGCTGTAAATCTCCAGTCAAACAATCACCATCAGGTGCTGAAGAAAGAGGAGAAGGTTTCAAAGCCTCTCTGGTGCCAGGGCATCCGGCATACTGCAAAGAAAGGAGTACATAGAAAAGCTCTGGACTTCCTGCAGTTATTTAAAAAAGCCCTTCAACTGTCAAGCATGAAAGAAGTAAGCTATTGTAGCAGCCAGCACACTCACCTCCAGGGGGGGAAGAAATATTTCAGAGCTTCATTACGTCTCCTGATATACAATTAGCTAAGCCCCCACCAAAATATCTGCCATTCTTATGTAATCCTTCGAAGCAGTCAAAGCTGAAAATGATGCCAATGCTTCTTGCTAAAAAATAAAATAAAATAAAAAAATTCCGACTCCCTACATCTGTAAAATAATTGATTACTTCTTTCTGGTTATTAAAAAAAAAGAGTCATCATTATAAAGCATTGTAACTTTAAGTGCAATAGTTTTGTAAATTCTTTATAAATGAACTTTCATGACAGCGCCTATGATCATAGGGTCCCTGAGCAGTGGCTGGAAGCAGTTAACTGATCCTATCGATTGCACCCTTTCAGTACTTTCATGTACTTCAAATGGATCTAGTATTTCATATAGCTTATGTATTCATAGCTCAGTTACTAAGAGGAAGTAAAATATAACTGAAGAAGGAAATTGTCTAGAATGCCATTTTGGGAACAAGGAAGACTTCTCCAACCACAGTAGCTGGAATGATAGATCCTCTTAGATACTGCTCATCTGTTTACAGTTTCCTATCTAGTAGCATGGAAAGCTAGGCTGCAGGCTTTTCCAATACAGCATGAAACTTGCTGTATAAAAACTGCATATAAAAAAATAGCTATTGGGTACTAGCCAAGATAAGACAATAAATTAAGAGCAAAACTAGATATAGTACTGAAATATAACCCATTTTAGTTAGTGACTTACAAAGAAGGGCCTGCTGGAGACATGTAGAATTCCCCTTATTAGAATTATTCAGCAGACTAATAATTCTTGGTCTTGGGCAGCACTTAGAAAGGATAAAGACAGTGAAGTCAATATTTAGCTCATTTAGGTTTTTATGTAGTTAGATATAAATATCTTATTATGATGTCACTTTTTTCAGTTTTCATCATTGTCATATCTGATTGTTCTACAATGTGTGGAAGCTAACTAAAAAGATGAAAGTATTTTTGCTCTTCATTAGCATTTTTTATCCTAAAGATTTGTTCTTTGTAGAAAATGAATAATGTGTAAGAAGAGCCCTGCCAATTATCAACAGAATATGTCTTACAGAAGGTTTATTGTTCCTGTGCTGTTGCGAGCTCTGTTATGAGAGATTTTCAGAAATGAAAAAGAGTGTGAGGCTGTAACAGAGCCATTAAAGACTACTTGCATATGAAGAAGTCATCGGCCGTTATTTGGTGATTTAAATGCTCCATCAGCCAAAGCTGCTTTATTTGCAGTTGTCCAGCTTTCCTTCAGCCACTTGCTGCTAACAGCCCTGGAAATGTTTGGCATATGTTGGAAACATTTTGTCTGTTGTTTCTTTAAAAGAAACTCGTCACTGAAATTTTGCCATTTGATTGTTCAAGGATTATTCATATGTCAAATCATGTCACCTATATTTAGGTGCAAATCCTAAATTAATTGGAAAAACTCCACAACAGTGCCTGATATTCTCCTGTGCTGCTTAGTGGTGATGCTAGGCTAATTCAAAAGCTCCTTTTAAAGAATTATGGCATGCTTCCAAGAAAAAAAGGAGTAAAAGAAAAGCAGCCTGCTAGCTGTATGATATTAAGAGTTAAGCCCCTGTTAAAGAGAATTAAAATCATGGAGTCCAGTTCTCCAAACAATGACACACGTGTTTCACTTTAAACGTGTCAGTAGCACTATTGACTTCGGTGAGCCTCCCTGCATCACTTACAGGTACCGAAATATTATATATATACACGCCAGAGAGAAACTCTTGCTGAGCTTTATCCTTAAGTATGCATCCTCCTATTTCTACTGATGCACGTGCAACAAAATCTGGGCAATTAGTGATGGGGAGCATTGCTAAAAATCCTCGCTGCCAGCTGAAAGCGGTGAACACCCAATCAAAAAGTTACACAGAAATTCTATTATAGTAAACAGGAGCATCTGCTTTCAAAATGAGCAGCTCAGCCTTTTTGTTCCACATATACTTTCTATGATTTATGATCCTAATTCAGTGTGATGTTTCATGTTAATGCACGTGTATTACTTTCTCTGTGTATAATAGATTCGTAAATACTTGTATACAAATTTATATATAGTAAACATCTTATAGCTAGATACATACAATTCCTTATGTCGAAATAGCACACACATGCTCTGCTCTATTTTTTTTTTCTAGATAACATGAAAATATTGGGCAATTTAACTGACCAAAACAATTTCAATCATATCTTATTGAATGCCTGCCCACCTCTTCATGTGGAAATAAAAGCTTTTGATAAAGTACAGATGAATTATTTCACGTAAACTCTGGGGGAAAAAAAAAAAATTGATTTTGGCTGTGCGTTTGTTCATTAGATCCAGATGTACACTATTAAGTGTCCATAGCTGGTTTTACTAATAAATCATGTCTGAAGGATTTTGTTTTGCAAGATGACAGTGCTCTTGTTTGTTTTGTTGTTGATGTTGTTGTTGTTTTTTATCACAGATGATTTATTTGGTTTGTTTTCTACTTAGGACCTTCTGGCAACAATAGGACAATATTCTGTTTTCAGAACAGAAGTGTGTGTTTTACTGAGAATCTACAGCTTAGAGAACAGAATGTGCAGGCCTTGTAGATGGGAAAATTAAAATGAACAGAAAAAAAATCATAAATTGTTCAGCTGTTTTGTTAACATCTACTTAGTATCTGAGGCAAAAATGTATAGCTGTACATGTTATTTAATGCACATGCAAGACCAGTCATTCTCCAGCCAGCCTGCAACTGCATTTAGTAGAAAACCCAAATGTCACCTCCTCCTCACTCTTATCTCCTATGCAAGATGGGACAGAGCGCGCCCTTTCATAATTTTAGGTTTTTTTTCTAGTTGGGTGATGTATAAAAGGAACTCATCTATCCTGCTGTCTACATAAATCCCAAACAGCACTGGCTATGGTGTCTGAGCCATCTGTCTATGGACATACAGAGTCATTTCTCTTTCTGAAAATGTTAAGGATGTGAGGAACTCTTATCTCCTGTAAAATGCTTAAGCAGCTATTTCAAGGAATTTGGAGTCCTAGTGATAGCAGTAAGAGAGAAAGCTCTGCAACATCTTGCAGAATTGGACTTTATGTCAGTCTATGCACATGAATTGTAACCTATCTTTTCAATGATAAACTTCTTAAGAGGATGGAGTGGATTGCTCATAGAGGACCCTATACAAAAAAAAATCCTTATGTTTACAGCATTTTTTACATGTATAGTAATATTACACATATATAATGTGGTTAAACCATGTACTTATTATCCCAGTTTATTAAATAAAACCTGCCAGTTGGGATGCTTAGAAGGTATTGGACAGAGTTATTTTACTTTGCAACAGAAAACACTGTGATTTTTCCTAATATACACATTTTTTATGACAACCACCTGTGTTCTAACTGAATTCTTTTCCAGAGCTAAAGTCATTATATTTTAATGAAACCTTCTGTTCCCCTGGAAACACATGTGTTTGAATCTTTTGTGTGTGAACCTTTTTACAGCTTTGGTGGTGGTTATTTACCTCCTCTTTGTTGCTGTAAAAACAGACCATTCGTTTTTTTACTCTCTTGCCTCTGTTGTACTGGCACCAGTAATTAATAGACCACTTAATGAACTCTCAAGGTATATGGACCACATCATTGACCATGACACCTGTTTCTACTCCCCTCCATTTCTAAGCTCTCAAGAACCCACTGCGTACATTCTGCCTAAGGATCCTGGTAATATGAAAGTAGAATCAGAGCAACAGTGCTTTAGTTCCCATTTTCCTTTGTTGAAGGTCATTCTACTTTGACACAACTTATTCTGTAGCATTGAAGTGGTCCTGACCATCAAAGTTTAGCTGGGTATGCAGGTAGGTTGCATTTCTGTGAAGACACAATATGAAGGTCCTCTTCTGCAGCTGAAATTTGTCCTTGTAGTCAATTGTAAAATCTAAGCAGCATCAGCAGTTCTCAAGATCTGCACATCCTGCATAGATCCTGGATGGCGCTGCTTGAATGAGCTGGCTTAATGCTTCCTCCCGCTGCCGTGATGGGCTTATATTGTAAAAAGCTGAAAGCTCCTGTCGCGTTTTTTCATGTCTAGAACAAACAGTTGAGGTCTTCATGTTGGTGAGAAAGATTAGTTTTCAGTCACAATGGCTCATGTTTCATGCTTTTTAATAAGAATCCATACCAAAGAGGATAGAGCTACTTTACACATAATTTAAAAGCTTTGAGATGCCATAAATTATGGCAAATTCAAGTAGTCCAAAGAGCAAAGCTCTTACCCAGAATTGCCAAAGGACCATATGCTCTGGCCTCACTCCTCTCCATGCCTTTCCCAACAGTAGGATGATGCATATGCTAAGGAGAAAGGGCTCTTCTGAAAGCAGCCTTACAAAAAGTAGCCTCAAATCTCCTTCCCAGAGTCCTCTCGTGACTTCTGCATTGTCTCCGTTACAAAGCCCATCACACTGAGGATTAACAGTAGGCAAAGACTGCACGCAGGCAGCTATGACAGAAGGGAGCTGAGCAGGTTAGGGTACAAGTAGAACTTGCAGAAAGCAAGCAGTGAACCCAGTCTGCCTTGTTATTTAAAAGAAAAAGAAAAAAAAAAGCTAAAACACTTTATGGTAATCCAGCTGTCTATGAAATAATGAGCAGAGATGTATGGGAAATTAAGCATATTACAAAAAAAGGAGACTAGGCTGCTTTGCATAAGTTGGCTAAGGCTAGAGATTTTAATACAGTGACATTTTCAGATGGAAATTTCTTCTGTCTTATATTTTCCTGAACTCTTTGATTAGAACAGTAAAAAGAAATAAAAGTGAGCATGTTAACTTGCTGAGAACACTGGGAAAACAACTATTTTTCCTGAGAACAATAACATATTCCTAGTATGCATTTATATTTTAGGACTGCTTACATGTCTTTCTAAAAATAACAGGTGTTGACTTCTCCGGCAGTCTGTGTCAAATGCTTGGATCGGTATAAACTATTAAAGGTCCCCAGATTGTTCAGGAAGTACAGTTGATATATCACACATGAGTGATTGGTTTCATCCTTTAGAAGCACAAACATTAGGCCAGATAAAGAAAAGCAAGACTTGCTGTATCTTTCATAATTTGCTGAGTTCCTTCGTTCTACTGTCCATGCATGGACAGCTGGGTTTGGCCGTCCTACTTCAAGCTGTAGTTTGGCCTCACCCTTGATTTTCAGGGATTTTGGCTTGTCATTGTTTATCACCCTACTTTATGGAGCAAGGAAGCATATTTACAGCCTCCTGACCCTTTGCATTGTGTCTCTAAGTACAACATATAAATTTATGTGCATACCAGGAATCCCTATGCATCTAGTGAAATCCACATGTAACTTTCTGTGCCCAGGTTCCATCATATTTTTACATGAACACATGGCTTTTATAACTGATCCTGCTCATAATTTGAGGCCCTCCTTTTTCTGTGATCCGGCCGTGGGATGGATTTTTCATTAATAGGGCCCTAAGACTTTACACTTGACTTTGGAAAAAGAGCAGGCACCGGTGCCAAGTTTTGAACTCTGCACTCGTTATAATGTGGTCTGTTGTGTCACATACATTCAAAGATGTAATTCTGGGAGAAACCAGAGTTCAAGATCCTCAAATGGGCCTCGGCGGGCAGCCGGCTTCACTGCGCTTTTGATAGCAGCAGTCCTGGACACGTTGCTGGGGATAACTGATGGCCCAGAGCTGATCTTTCAGGATGCAAGAAGTGGAACTTGGGGGATTTCTTCACCCAAATAAGCAGTGCACCATGATGCATGCACGCTTTGGTAACGTGCTTTAGTTTTAATCATTTAGCACAAAGAACTTCCTTTCTGTCTCAGGTTTCATTCAGTGTTCTAGCTCCCTTTATTGTAACAGACTCCTACTTATCAATGCTCAGTCCTAGCAGAAAGGCATGTTCCCACATCAAGAGTGTCCTTACTTCTTATTTAAAATAGGCCTGCATGTGCTGTAATTCAAAGAAACCAGGAAAATCAGTAATACTACCACCTGTCTATCACTAATACCTTGAATTGTCATTACACCTTCCGTCACAGAGGCATTTGACCTCCAGAGAAACATCAATAAAGTCTATTTTCAAGTGCATCACATTTTTCATGAAGCACCTGTGTTCATCTTTAACATTAAGTAGGTAGTGATATACATTTGTGGAAACCCTGTCGTCTATAGTTTCAGAACAATTAACAAAGGTTCTTGCAGGTGAGACTTGAAATGTGGAAAGTTAAGAAACGGAGAGAAAATCTTTTGGTACTGCCGAGATAATTTTTACCCAGGCTAGCCCACAGTTACCCTGCATTGCTGTTGTTTTAGATGAAACTTGTTTATGTAATTGAATGGAGTTAAATAGCTTTTTACAGGGTGGCACTGGTCTTAGAGGATGGTCTGGGAAGCGCCTGAGATGTGGGACATCATGAGATAATCAAACTTGTTGGTGATAAATTAGGAGGAAGGCCTATATCTCCTTTTAGGTACCTAGTAAAGCTGTGCCTGGGTTTTGTGCTGGAATTGGCCATCCTTCTGCAATTATTTTTGCGACAAAACCATTTAAAGAGCGGTTCTCCTTTATGTTTTGGAAAAAAGAGCTGAACCAACAGCTCCTAAAGTTGAAATTAATTGGCAAATCATAAAAAGTTGGGGCATTACGCATTAAGGCTTTACTGTACCAATCTGTCAATGCTTTGAAGGCTGCCCCAGAGGGACCGTTCCCAGAAGTGAAGGACTCAACATCTTGGATCTCCTCAGAGATGGTAGAGTGCCAATCAGCGCTAATTGCAGTGATGGTTTATTTCACATACACCCCCTAACTGCCTGCCAGCAGCAAGGCCAAAACCATCGACTAGTTTAATCCAGCCTTTATTATCTGTTCATCATTATATGCACGCACAAGGTATGCATTGTGGCAGCATCTGGACACACTTTGCAATTACATGGACCAGAACTGAATCCACTGGCATTGTTAATACTGTGAAACATTTATTATATTCCATCATTGTTTCTATTGCCTTCTGCACAGTCTGAAACCACTGGGAAGACAGACTTTCTCCCAGGGAGCTTAAAGTACAGATAAGCAAATTTTTTCTAATAGCAGACCATTGGGGTTTGGTCCTGCCTTTTTTTCCCGTCTTTTAGTATTAATAAAAACAAAATTCAAACTAATGAATTTATTCTGTGAAGACCAAGGTCAAAAAAAGGCTAATTTTGCATAAGCCTGAGAATGGAACATTTATTTTAATGCTTACATAGTACTGATTCCCCAAAAGAAAAATATGTCAGGCATTAGAAGTATCTCTCTGTAGCGTATATTCTTTTAGAGAAGACAAACTTTGACACATACAGCTAATAGCTATTTCACTTTACCTCTAGGAATTCCAGTTGATGTTTCTGAGTAGCTCCTGATTTTCACATATTCTGAGAACTATGAAATTACACTGTCTGCAGCCATGGAGTTACGGAGCTCTGAAATCAAATGCGTGCTGTTCCTAGCGAGCTAGGATCTAATTTCATTATTTCATTGAAAACTTACGTCACGTCTTGCATCAGTTTCTGGTATTTCCCAGTGAATATGGGGAATGCTCTCCATACAATATTTCAGAGTGTTGGTCTGGCTGGTGCAGGCTGGGAAGGAAAAGCAGATTCTGTTCTGTATCATAGAAAGAGAAACAAAAAAGAAGTGAACAATTGTCAGATTTAGGATTTCAAGGTTGAAGTCAGGAAGCACTGATGAAGGAAGATCTTTCTGAACATAATTTAAAATTTCTGCCGGAGTGAACAAGCTTTATTAGATTTTATTGTTTCATGGTGTGTGATGTCACTAGAAATCTTGGATGGGAGTATAAACTGATTCCTTTAAATTTTGAGAATAATTTTTCCCTTATGCATTAGCCGTTTTTAACTGGATATCATCTTGGATTACACACATTTGGACATGTAACTAATTTTACACCCCGATACTTACATCCTAGTAAAGCACTTGTACATTGCAATTTTAGAATCTCACATGCAGCAAGATCTCACTGCTAAGGCTCACTTGCTGTCCTCAGAAAGCTCTAAAATGTATTCTCTTCAAGTATATCAGTATTACTTACAATTCCCTTTAAGCCAAAACAAATAATATCTTTAGATTAAAAAGGAAAACAAAATTTAAACCTGCTGTGGTTTTCATTAACTTACGAGAATCTAAAATAAGGATAGTAGATTTAAGCCAATCCATAGGGCATGCTTTTGGCCTGCGAAATTTTCGGTTAATACCGTGAATTGCAAATGGGAAGCTGATATCTGAGGCTGAAGCATGTTCTAATATTATATCTAATATCGTGAAAGAGACAACCAGCAATAAAGTGGAAAAGACAAGAATATCTGCAAAAATGCTGGGTCCAGATTCCCAGGTCTGTGTTGAAAAACGAACAGAAAGTCTGAAAGTAGATAAGTTGAACCAGCCAGACTGAAACTCTGTAGGTACCCAGCAAGGCTGGGGTGTTCACCATAGTTTAGCTGCGCCTACACGTATGAGGAACAGGAGTCAGCCCTTCTGAGCCCCACCTCCAGACATCTCCCATGGTGCAACTTGCGTCACATCAAAAAACAGGTCCAAAATAGGTTCCACCATGGGCTTTTTAAAGCTCTGAAGTTGCATTTCTCCTGAGCCTAGACTATTAGCTTCGATACTAGAGATACATAGAAGTAAATCTGGCAAGACACTGTCTTCCATGTTTCCTCTAGCCTTTATGGTAGCCTGCGTTGTCAAAGGAAGTATACAGTTGCATAGCAATTAAAAAATTCAGAGGCCTGGGGCTTCTTCTTTACTGTTACATGCAGAAGAAGCTCCCATTTATGCCCCATTGAAAACAAATTCCTAAACATCTCAGAAACTTTGGAGAGACATAGCTTATCTCACCCATCATAGTACTTGTTCACTATAAAACTTGGGTTCTTGACTTATTTTTAAAAATGGTAACAAATAGCTGTGATTTCCCTTATTTTCATTGCAAGAAATACTTTAATACAAGAAATAATTCGCAAAGAGGGTGAGAGGGTTGTTCTTTTTTTGCAGAGCTCTTTTACCAAGCCGAACATACACATCGCTGAATCTCATCAAAATCTGCTTAAGAAAAAGATGTATATCAGTTACACAAACTTGATTTCCACAACAGAAAATTTTATGTATGCCTATGCTTACGATAAATCTTGTTAGTAATGTCTACCTGAGAATAAGAGGAAAAAAGTTAAATTGATGTGCAAGTTGAAGTGTTTTGTATTGTGTAATGTGAACAGAGAGACAGACCCACACACAAACATACACATTTATAACCATATGAGATGTTCAGAGGCTCAGTTAAACAAGCATAATTCTGCATAACACAGCAAAACTTCTGGACACATTCTGCCTTCCAGAAATCCAGCTGATTCTGGTATTTTGTTGGTGGGAAGTGACTGCAAGTAGGGGATTTAAATAAATATTTATTTATGTACAATTATGTCATCTGCTGGATGCTCCATTACTTTTCTGGCAAAAGGAGTGATTAAATGGAAAGAGTAAAATGCATGAATGAATGTATGACCTGTTGCTGGTTTGTTTTTTTTTTTTTTTTTTTTTTTTTTTTTACAGTGAAATAAGAAGTCAGTGAAACAGAAACCCTCACCCACATCACATAAATGCCCAGCAGGGCCTCAGTCTTACCATTGTCAGCTGTACGTTCCCCATCTTAATTTTTTTCCTTAAGAATGGATTTAGCTGAAATAGCTCGTTCTATATATAGATATTTATATATTTTTTTTATAATTGCAACCTTTCCTTACTAAATGGACTCTAAGAATTGTAGAAAATATGGTGTTTATTAAAGCCATATTTTGCTAATAACATCTTGCAAGAGTTCAGATTACACAGAGCACTATTCTTTACTCCTTTTTAAGGAGGTGCTGTGATTCTGGAAAGCAACGTATGCCCCATTTGAAGCCTGGGTTGCTATGGCAAATTTGCATTTCACTTCAATTATGCAGTAAATAATAACATAAAACTGTGTGCAAATGGCCAGAGTGAAGGTTAAATAAGCCTCCCAAGTACCCTTAACCTGGGGCAAGATGCTGCTTTTCTGCCAAGCCTTACAATACCTGTGCTTGTTTTCCTTACGGCCTCCATGCCTACCACGTGCTCATTTAACGCCATTTTCATACACTTGGTTCTTCTGAATTTCTTGGCTCATGGGCAGTTTGTGGATAGGCTACAAAGGAATATTCTTGGGCCTTGATAAAGATGAGTTTTATGAAGAGGTAGACTCCAGATACAGTCTAAACCAGGTGGATGCTTTCAGGTACTACCCAGTATCTCTGTTCTTATTCAAGTAATTGCTCTCCCCTGATACATGGCATAGGTGAGTGGTGTGGGGTAGAAGAAAGCTCTCCAAAACCCATCAGCTTCCAGGAAAACCAGAGCTGCTAACACCATAGTGAGCCTGCTCCAACTCTTCATGAATTTACCGTTCGGGACAAGCACATTTCACTTGGTCCTGCCCCCAATCTAATGTGACACTGGAGGAGTCTTTGTCTTCCACAGCTGAGAAGAGAATTGTGGTGTTTAAAAGCAACTAGTATTAATAAGATATCTCCAAGGACATTAGCTTATTTACTCTTGTAGCATAGGTCAACTTGTTTCAGTGTGCATATTTTTTTCGTTTCTTTGTCAATATTTAGAACATATCAGATAGAAATTGGTTGTTTGCAGATAGAGTCAGCTTCATAGAACAATTTAAAAATATGTGTTATTGTACAGCAAATATAAATATACTCTGAAGAGGGAACAGATCATACTAGTCACTATTGCTCTGCCTGCAAGACGTCAGAGATGAGAAGGTTGAAATTTGAAAAAAACAGATAGTGGCTTTGGATCTCCAGTACATTGAGCTCCATGGGGTTTTGTGCTCCTTTCACTAGTGTGGTTAGTTTATACTAACAGCTCAAAGGTAGAAAAGGAGGAATTTTTTTTTTTAATTTTACCAACAGATTAAAGGAATAAAAATAACAAATCAAACCATCAAAAATAATTCTAAGTTAGAAGAGAAATGAATTACCTTATCTAATTTACTGATTGCCAAGGCTGAGATCACCTCATATACCTCTGCGCAGCCAAAAAACTGAGACTGAAGGGCTCTTTTCAGGAGTCAATACCAGCAAACACTAGGTTACATTTTTTGCCCCTTCTGCTTTTCTTTCTCTTTTCCTCTGCCTTTTGGGTTTCTGTTCCCAACAAGGACTCAGAGTGGCAAGGGCTCTTTCCTCAGCTGCTGGGCACAAGATCAGGCTCCTGGGAAAAGTCACAAGGGACAAGCTGAGTGCAGGGCTTTACTCCCACCTGGCCCTGAGTCGCCTTGTGATCCTGCTCCTTCAGAGAGATTTCCTAGGCTAAATAAATAACATAGATAGGGGCCACAGAGCTGCAGAGGTGGTGGTATCCCAGAATTTGTCTTTTGGGAATGAGGATATTTTGAGATCTGTGTTTACGATGTGCTGGAATTAATTTTTTTTTTTTTTTAACTTCTATATATCTTGGATCATGTTTTAAAGGTTGCACTTATAGAAGAATGAAAAGTTATATTGAAATTAAACTATCATTAGCTTATCTTCCCACAGTTTTCGTTTTCTCTCATATTTTCTCTGCCACTGCTAAACTGTATTAACAAATGGGAAAAAATATATGCTTTTTCAAATAATTGTAATCATTTTAATGGCTTACATTCATTCAAATAATTTTAAATATCATGTGGCATGTAACTTAGGATACCATAACTTATAAATTCTACTTTTTTTTATTGAAGTGCAGTTACAATGCTACTTCATGTAGATTGAAATTTTTTCCAGCCCTTGTTATAATAGTTTAAATATTAAGAAAATTATTATAATGTAGTCAATTTTCACAGTATAGATGGCTCTTCAACCTGATTTTCCACCTGATTTTTTTTCTCAGAAACTTCTGTTTCCCTTGGGGATTTGTTTTTCAGGAAACAAAGTCATAGAATTATAGAATGGTTTGGGTTGGAAGGGACTTTGAAAGGCCATCTAGTCCAACCCCCCTGCAAGGAGCTGGGACATTTCCTTTCCAATTACCAAACCATCCAGCACCAATTACACTGTGGTTGTTTCCCGATCAAAAATTAAAAACTTCTATTTCCCCTATCCCTTCTGCCCTATACTTTTGACAATGCTGGTTTACATAGGGAGAAAAACTGTATCTACTCTGATTATTGCTTTGAGAAAAGAATAAAATGTTGGGTCATTGCCAGTTCTACTGTCTTGGAACAATCCTTGCTGTGAAAGCTCACACCGCTATTATTACTGTAAAAAAAATCTCCTCTTAATGTTAAGACTTTCTCAAATCTTACTGATTTCAGGCTGTCTTTCCTTTAGTAACAATAGGTTTTAAATCTCTGCAGGTTTGACCACCTGCAGAAGCTGCTAGCTGTTAAAGCTGGGAAAAATAACAACAAGTAGACTTCATTTCCCATGATTTAATTCCAAAAATCTTGCACATGTGCTTAATTGAAAGTACGTGTGTATTCTCACTGGAATCAATGGGAATACACAGATGACTAAAGGTAAGCAGATGTGTAAGTCGGAGAATCTGGGTCTGAAATTAAGACAAGCTTCAACAAGTGAAAGCTGCAATAGAAGGGGAAATCAAAGGTGACAGAAGCAATAAACAGTAATAATATTGTGGAGTCAACCTAAGATAAGTGTATTTCATGACCATCATCACACCATATTTCAAATTTTTGAAATAAATGTAAAAACAAATTCCCAATCACAAATAATTTTTTCTTCTTAAAGGGAGTTACTCAGAGGCATAGGAACTAATTCTTGAGAATGGAACCAAATGAGAAAAAAGCAGGTTTTCAGGCTGTTGAAAGGTGTCATTTCAAATAGCATGCTCACTATACAAATAGAAAAAAACTCAAAAGCTTACAGACCTGTATCTCCATAGCAAAGATGTTACGAAAGCAAAGAGTAATTGGTCAAGAGATGACAAAAGAATCAAGAAAAGGTGAATTTGAATTTGTCTTTTGAAACTGAGGACAAGCTCCTCTAGTGTTGCAAACCATGAGTCAGTGGGAGGGTTCAGTGAAGGGGGAACCCTACCTGTAGAGGTAAAGAAGGAAGATCACCTACGGCAACTGTATTTGAGTAAGTCAGAGAAGAGAAGGTGACCATCATCAAAGCCAGAGATAATAAGGCCATAGATGAAGGTCTTATCTCTCTTAGCAGGAAAGCATTAGTCTCAAGAATACTTTTTAAAAAAAATATAGCAGTATATGGCTGAGGATGAATATAAGAAGTCACCAAAACCTTTTCCTTTGCTCTGATTGATTTGAAAATTATTCCTTGCCACTCATGTACTCAGCAGTTTCAATCTGCATATAAGATAAAACCTGAAGAAAGGAAAAAAAAACAAACCAAACACAAATCAAAAAGGGAAACAAGAAGTACTGGAAATGCAATTATAATATTCCCTGCTCCCCAGCTCCATTTTTGGTGATGATACTGGATGGTGGGTTTTACATAAGCATCCTTGGTACCACACTGGTGTGTCAGAGCCAATGACATACCTCCTGCTGATTGCTTTACAGCAGAATTCCTTCCACAAACATCTGAATCCCATATCTCTATGGAGTCATCCCTTTGTTGTTATACACGTAGCCAGGATTCAGGAAAATATGCATGCGTGTAGGAGGAAGTAAACACATAGGTGTCAATATTAATTCTAATTATATTCTAATTAATATAATTGTGTCTTTAGATTAATCACCTGTTGAAAGTTTTGGTGGTGTTTTTTTTTTGGCTTAGCATCTCTGCTTTTAAAATGATACTGAGGACAGATGTCCTCTAAAGACCGTGGGGTGACTGGCTTGTGGGTGGCAACTGCGGGTGGTCTGGAAGGGGAAGGAGATAGGAGCTTTGTAAGACTTTTCAAAGGAAATACACTTAAAGCAAAATTCTCAGCTCAAATTTATGACATACATTACCTGTGTCTTGAAAGTTTTATGCTGACATGTCTAGCACTCAGTGGGAGCTCACAGTACAACTTAGACCAGGGCTTTTGTCCTTAATATCCATTTTGACTTTCACTCCGGTGCAGAGAAGGGGCTCAGTCACAGCTTTTAGATCATAGCCACATGAGGAAAAACCCCTGAAGTTTGAGGGCACTTGGACTGATAGTTTTGGCTCGAATCACCTCTGATCTTCTGTAAACAATTTGGCATTCTTCCTATTTGTACATTCTCAGTGAATGATGCAAAGCAGGAAAGAAAATAAGTATGCTAAAATAATCCTTTCCCCCTCCCTGTCATGCGTGTGAATGAAACAGTCTGTCAGAAAAGAGGGTATCTGCCAGCATCAGCAGGGAAGTTATTATCTCTGCATATGTTGTTTGCTAAGAAAACCCCTGTTAAGAACAGTTGTGGCGATACACAGAATTGTGGAAGGATGCATTTCCACTATAGACATTTGCATCTGACTTCTTAATTTCCTGAGTGTCTAAAACCGTCCTACGCAAACAGTATGCCACCCCTGAAAGAGATTAACTTGAACTGCGTTCAGCTTCATCAGGACATGATAGCATTCTTCCAATAATGCTGCCAAGCATTTTCCAGCTTGATACCTTCATGACCTGGACCTACGTGACACGGTCTGGGCTGGACAACTTGGGTCTGTCCTTTCAGTCTGTCTCTTCTATGTCCCCATGTTGCATCTGTCTTTCCTTCCCACAGATTTCCATCTCTAAAGAGAAGAAGAAAAACAAAGGGGAGACGTGGTCAGCGTGTTCTCTAAACAGCCCCATGTCTTAAATTTAACAGAGGTTAGCAAATGGTCAACAGGTGAGAAAGATGGAGGGAGCAAAAAGTGCATGTATTTGTGTCCGTGCCTGTTTATTCACATCTGTTCCCAACCTCCTGCTTTTCATTCCATATGAGCACAAACCACAAGTGACTGCTGAAGGCTAGAGGAGGAGCAGCATGAAATTAGTGCACATGAGATCAAGACCAGCCCTTAATATGGGACAGAGCAGAAGGATTCACAAACTCGCAAGAAAAAGCTTGCAAAGGAAGACAGGGGAAAAAAAAGTCCATAATGACAACAACTTTTTTAAAAGAAAGAGCAGAATCCTAAAATAAAACCCACACCATTGGTGGTCACTAGTGCTGTGCTTAAGCTGTCATCTGTTGAATCTGGCAGTCTGCACGTCATTCAACAGATAAATGCCTTTACCAGAACCCTCTGGACAACGAGGATATACAATGCACACATTTAAACCAGACTGCGAGGACTGGGGGAAACTCTGTTGGTGGTCACAGACACCAAAGAACCAGGTATAGGAAATTCTGAGTAAAGCAGACATACACTCATAAGAAAAAAAAAAAAAAAATAGTGAGAAGCAAACCTTCCTTTCCCTTCTTATCCAACATTTTAGTAATCCAGGCTGATCACACCGTAATGTAGCCACTCAAATTTAGGAGTACACACAGATCACGTTTGTATGCCTAAACTGGAAGCAGTCTTTCCTTTCAGGTAGCCACAGAGCCATATAGTTTGCTCTGGGAAAGTGGGACGTATTTTCTCTCCTCTCATCCCGGTTGCTACAAGGAACCGCATATGGCTAGAGGTACTGCCTACTCTGCAACCTATTAAACATGCCACTGCAAAGTGTTTTCAACTGTATGCTGTGTGGTGAGTCTCAGCAAAGCAAGAAATGGTGGGATTTTTTTTTTTTTTTTTTCAGATTATTACATGGGCTCAGAAATCCTGAGCCTGTGCAAACACTAAAAAATACTCAAAATATTTGAACTGGAAAAAAGCTCATTTGCCGTAATGCCTGTGGATTTCTTTAAAAAAAAAAAAGTCTTTTTTCCCAGTCATCCCCTCTAATGTGAAATGGGATAATTCTAAACAATTTTATTGTAGCGTGTTTTCATAGGCTATTTAGAGCCATTTCAGTTTATTCATTCATGTACATTTTGTCTTGGTTTTCAAACACAAACAAACCTTTCCTGGGGGTAGCTTCATCCAAGTTCTGTCTTCTGCTCCATTGTTCTTCGACATACTCCATGGAAACCAGAGTACTGCTGGAATATCCTTCTTTCACATCCACACTGGCATGAAGTCTCAAGTGCCAGCAATTACAGCTGGGGCTTTTAAAGGGTATTTCTGGGGCACTGCAGCCCCTGACACACCAGCAGGAATTCTATGTTTTGGAACAAACCTACAGAGAGTGTTGTTTTTTGAAGGTGCTTCCATGTAGCTTGAACACTCACTCTCCCATGTATTGGCTGCCATTACTTGGCCAACACTCTTTGAGTGTGTTATCCAGATTCATTACTCAAGTCTTACATTTTTTTTTCTTTCCCTCTCAACAGGCTATGACTAGGATTAGCATTTTCTATATTACCTGCTGCATAAATGTGTATGGGAACAAGAAAACTAAACTTTCTACAGCCACGGGTAGAGAATCTTCCACAGACTCTTCTTTTCACAAGATGTTTTCCATCATATAATGCAGAAGCAAAGTTATTAAAATGTTACTTCTACAAAATTTTCGAGTTCCTTTTGTTTATTCCTAATCTGCATAACCCGGGCCACCTCCTGCACTTTTGGGCGAGCAGTTGGTTTGTAGTCCAACATATGAATTATCTTCACATGCCAAAGAAAGCTTAGGAATTGCCCAGTCTATTCCAAAACCTAGAAAAAGTAGGAGGTTGTATCTGGCAGCAGCAATATGCATTAAACTTTCTCAAAGAAAGCCTTGTTATTAAGGAGAGGCAACCTGTTTGGATCAAGTGGGACCAACATAAATCTTCATTCAGGGCTTTAAGCATAGCAGGAACTATTCTGAAATTAAATAAGCTTTTTTTATGTCTTCTTTTTCTTTCCCTTCATAAAGATTTTTTCTTTTATCTCCTAGGTCTCCGCAATTCTAGATTTTAGCCTCTTAGGAAATAAAAGACCTCGCTGATTATCCCTTGGACTGTATGTTTTGAATATGGCAGAATCAAATGAAAATTCATTTTAGTTACACATGAAATTGTTCCTAAAGACACTGCACACTTCAGGAGTTACTTTGGGTTGACTTTCCTGAAGCAGACAACCGCTGCAGAATGATGCCTGTTCTTGCCATGCTAATTTACGGAACTTGAGGCCATTAGACTTTTAGATTGCCAGCATACAGAGCTGAGCCCTCAGCCACCTGCCTTCTGTCAGATGGCACGTACACGATTACAAACCACAGCAATGAATCAGACCAGACCTGACTGGACCTTCTTGGAGAAACAGAAAGAGTTTGTGCAATCATTCCTCCCATTGTTTTTCCACTTCTATTTACATCCATTCTTTCCTCTCCTGGCCATACAGGAGGTTTGGATGCAGTGTTGGAAAGCTTCGCCCTACTACGCTTTTTGGAAATCTCTTTGGCTAGTTTTGCAAGAAGCTGCCCATCACAAAGCATTCCTCCCAGAGAGAAGTGATGCAATGCTTTCAAAGAAAGCTCTTGCTCCCAGAGGAGAAAACAAACAATCCAGACGAACATGTCAGAGCTGCCAATTCTTCTCATCCAACCTAGAGTCCCCCAGTATTTTTGGTGGTGGTGTTAAGGTCCACCTCTTAGAATCCTATATGATGTGGGAAAGCCAGTTTTCATTTATTTACTATTCACTTCTAGCCCTTGGGACTGCAGAGGAAAAAAAAAAAACAATGACTAGAATAGCACAGCAAAGGGGCAAACAAAATCCACCCCCCCCCAAATTCTTAACAATTGCATGACTATTGAACAGTGTAACTTACTAAGGAGTTTGACTCACTATCCTGAACTGTTTACTGGTGGCAATGTGTGTGCTACATCAACTTGCGCCCTACATGTGCTCAGCTGGGCTTGGGGTGAACAAGATGCCCTCCTGCAGCCCCACACTGGCATGTGGAATGGCAGCTGGCTGAGGTGGCTTCTGCCAAGTGGCTGACCTGACCTGCCCCTCCAGATGATGCGATACCAGAGGGAAGTTCTTCTTAGAGAAGCAGAGTTTGGTTTTACAGAGTTTGGTTTTATTTGATAATATTTTACTATCTTCTGGGGTTTTTTTAATTTTATTTTTAGTTTGTTTTATTTCAGGGGCAAAATCCGAATGGCAGCAGTGTCATAAAAGAAAAAAAAAAAACAACTAAAAAATCCTTTACCTCTTCTTCCAGCTGTATCAGTCTGGTCCCATGGATGCAAATACTCCTCTGGGGAATCCCTTCGACCATAACAGCACAACCACACTGCCAGCAACAAGCCATAGACAACAACTAACAAATTCTCCTGCCCAAACAGTTAATCCTGAAAATATTTTGGGTAGTAATCTACTGTTTTGTTGGCTGTGTGGAAGTTTGAAGTATAGAAGAGAAGCATGAACTTGGAGATGGTGCCTCACATCTGCCAAATAATCTGAAATCTATGGCATATTTGGAACCTCTGCATTTGCAAGGCTCTGGAACATGGTTAAAATAATATGCAAATTAAAAAAAAATCCTGCTACAGCGTTGGACTGAATGTGCCCTCACTGAGCTGAGGCCAGCTGGGAATTTCCTTAAGCCTGAGAAAGAAGTGAAGTTTCTGATGCAGATAGCCCACAGTGGAGCAAAACATTACATGGATTTTATGAGTTTCAATAACTCTGCTTTAATCAGAAAATCAGAAATAACCAAGAAACCCCCCCAAGGCCCGATTTACTACTCTGTTAAACCATTATGGCACCAGAGTAATATCATGGTTTTTGATGGAGTTATGCTGGCATAAAATTGATGTTAGAGGTGGATGAATCAAGCCCCAAGACAGCTGTGAATTATTTTCTTTCTATCTGACATTTTAACATTTGAGTGAAAAAACATGGTGGCATTGGGAATGAATCCCAAATACAGCCAACCTGAAAAGCTTGATAGAGAAAGATGTGGTTTTAGTTCTAGTTTAGTCATTCAAATACATAGAATATAAGTTTTCTTAACACAAAGCACCACCTAAACAACCTGTCTGCCACAGTTTTTCATAAATTAGCAACCTACATTTGCGCACCGACATCAGTAAAACTTTGTAGGGTATTACAAGTGATAAATCTACATGTTTGGATAAGATTTACTGATTATTATTTCATTTTTCTGAACACAAAGCTAAAATACTTACCCTCTGGTATTAAGAATAATTTTGTAAACCGTAATGTAAGCTAAGAACTTAGTGGTACTTTTTCTGTGTTGTGTATCTACAAGAAAATGCATAATTTCGTTAAATAGAAAAATGCTGTGCTAATTGAAAACAAGAAGAAAGAACAGCCTTCATCATGCAATAAGATTTTTAACTCAAGCTAGCCAGTTCAGTTTTGCACCATTTGAAAAATCCCAGTATTGTAATGTTTACTAAATATTTGCAAAGTTACATGAAATTGCTTAAAAATGGAAAACTGCTATATAAGCAGAAAGAAAACACCTGTAAGTAATATAACATCTGAACATAAAATATTAACCAGGAGACAATGCTGCTGAACATACACGTAATTATTGTACTTCATTAGACTCAAGTCTGATGAACCTCAGTTAAATTTCCAAATACATTTCAGATTCAATCCACGCTCACACTACTTTTACAGAAGGGAATCCTACTGACCCGAGGTCCGGGGAGACCTTCTGTTGGTGCATGAGAAAGGGGAAATCAGGCACTTGACATATAGTTTGCCAGGAGAGACATAACCACCTACGAATTCAGTGTCTTAAGTAGAATTAATACAAAAACTCCAAAGTGTAATTTTTACCGCCAGGAATTGTACAACTCGAGCATGCAAAATGAAGCAATATGGTTTTTTAGTGCCAAAGTAAGTTCACTTATAATTTCTGAAAAACTACGGTTTGCCAACTCAATGTCTGCCGCAAGCAACCAGGCAGTAATGAGGGATAAACATGGAAAGGTAGATGGCCAGCTTCCTGTACAAATACTTGACTTCATCTTAATTATTCGGTCGAAATGCCCTTACAACCTTAATTCAAAACTGAATCTATTACTTTTTTTGCTCCATACTTACACAGCGCTTTAGCATTTGTGCAACGGTTGGTATCACAGAAGGAGTTGAAGTCAGAACTGATCCCCAGTGACCATCAACATGTCTTAGGGAAGTCCAAAATGGTAGGACTTACTTGCTTTTTCTGCTCCATACCACTATCAGAACAGTTCAAGCTTTTCTACTTCATTTAGGTCTGGGTACCTATTTAGAGCCACGTTCATCTACCAGTGTATGCTTTACAAGACTTTTTTCCTAGAGGAGTCCAAAAGCCACCTGAGGTCCCAAACACCTTTTATGTGACACAAAGTTCTGTTCCATAGTACATTTACTGAACCATACAGATAAGTACATCACTGCCAAATTTTGGTGCTTTGTCCTCAGCTCAAAGCCTCACACGTTAAGTGGCTCTCTGGGAAGAAAACTTGGGATTACCTGTCAATCACTTAGTTTTGGCCTGTGCTGTTCATGTATCTCACAGATCAGTTAGTAATTCTTCCAAGCTGCAGGCCTTCCACTAAATTGTCATTGTACACACATCAGTAAGAAGAGAGACTAGCCAAGCATGATTAAAAAGACAAGCTCAGGTCTCAGCCTTGTTAATCCAAACATTTCTATGTCACTCTCTCCCTCACATCCTTGTTCTTTGCCTCTACTGTCTCCCGTCCCACCGCACATACCAGCCAAGGAGAATTTGGTTCATAATCTAGAGCAGACCTCCAAGGTTCAGGAGAGACCGGTTCACCTCAGGAAGGAAAACAAATCCACTCAGTTTGCAGCACTCTTCCAGGAAGAAATTCATGCTCACATAACTGATCACCTCATAGGACACAATCCTCAGCCTTTTTCAAGACATCACCACCAGGAGATTCAGTCAGATGATTACCTATTGCTGCCAGCAGCTCTGGGGAAAAAAGCAAACAACTAAAAAGCCCCCATGAAATGTCCAGCTAGAAAAGCCACATGCAGAAAAAACCTCCGTACATTTACTAATACTTAATTAGACAGAATAATGGAAAGTGCATGTTACTGCTTGTGTGTAGTTGACCCTGGAAATAGGAGAAGAGAGAAAAAGTACTTCATCCTAAAACTATCACATGAATCACAAAAATAAGTTCTGAGGAAATTTCCTGCAGCAATTTTGGCAGCACATCAGTGAGAGAAAATGTGCTTCCTCTCTTTTGCTAAGGGACAACTAGAAGCAAGAACTTTCGGACAGGGAGACAAATCAAGGGCAAGACTACGCTGCAATCCTTTCAAAATTCTGAGGGAATAGTCAAAGACAAAGCCCAAAGGTCCAAGCATTAAAATAACTTTTTATATCTTCCAAAACTCTTTAGAGATAAACAAAAACTTGCTTGAAGAATGAAGCAATGTAGGATAAAATTTGCAGGAACAGAATTATGATTCAATGAAACAGATCGTGCACAAGCACGTGTCTCCAGGATTTTTTTCTATTGATGTTTTTATGTGCAAGATATAGTCCAAAATTACTGGGGAAGTCATTTAAAAGAGAGAGAAAGGAAGGGGGGAAGAATAAAAGTTCCACATTACCTAATAATGTCAATAAACAATTCATGTTGAAATATATTCGGCAACATTTCAGCTATACTACTACAGTATGTAGGAAGGAGACATATCAACAGAAGAGATGTTAAAATTTTTTATCAACTGTTTCAGAAACCAGCACCTCTGCCTTCTAACAATGGATATTTAGATTAACTGTCAGACCTCTGTAGTTCTTATTAAAAAAAGTCTTGCTCAATTGATAATAAACTGTAAATTGCTTTATCTTACTTATATCAGCAAAAAATAAGAATGAATGTTTTATTCTCTGATGAGTGATGTTTACAATCAACCATTTTCCTGACTACAATGCTGGTATGTTGTGGACAAAGGCTTTTACTACAAGTTTCAGTGCCGTAGGAAGCGATGTTCATTGTTAATCTAGTTGTCACTGAGCAGATAATTTTCAAAATGTCCATGTGAATTTCCTTGTTTCAGTCATTTAGTCCAGCTACACATCTTGGGTGTGTAATTGTAAAGAAAGTTATACTTTACTTTCTTAGGACATATTTTATGTCTTTTGTTCACATCACATTTTCAAAAAAGCAGGGGATCAAAGATATTTGAACTTTTTTCTCCTTAGTCACCTGCCAAAATCTACAGCTTTCATTTCTGTCCTCTATGTTTTCTTTGAGAATGATATGGTGAACCAACACATCATATCTGTGTAGACACCTGACCTGTATAGACAGAATGATGCTAAGAAGTTTTGCTGTACCCAATTCACCATCACTATTACCTGAACAGCTGTAGGCTGGCAGGAGGGAACCACTTTTTGCCTGCTTTCTGTGCTTTAGTGTTGAAAAAAGGAAGGAATTTTTTTTTTTTTTACAGCTTTATAAGCCACTAAACACATGAGCCTTGATTAAAGTATATCTGCTCAGTGGCTCATATTTTTGAAATGGAGTGGGGAGAAGGCCAGCTGATCCTATCAGGCCAGATACCTCAACTGGAAACAAAATGTTTTTTAACAATTTCAATCCACAGGTCTTTCATTACAAAAAGATTTTTCAATTTGTCTAAAAAACTCATGTTCAGTCCCCTGGAAACCATTTCCCACGCTTCAGAATTGTTTACAGTAAATAAACCATGTGCTGGATTAACAGGAAACCTATGTCAAATTTTAGCTTGAGTCTTTAGGCTTGGAAGTTTATGAAAAGATTCAGCTAACTTTTTTCTTTTTCTTCATGGCTACTCAAGACAAATTGAGAGAAATCAAGTCTCCAGCAAAGATATAAGGAGTATTTTCACCTTGTCACACGAGGAATCCTCCTGAAAAGACTCTAGTTAAGAATTAGCAAATCACTTAATTGATTATCCAGGAGACACAAGACCTCTTGTTTTCACTTCAGCTCTGATTCAGCCAAAGATGTTTCTTATCCTCCTAATTTCAAGTATCCTTGCATACGATTCTCAGTGCTATTAATAGTATCACTTCAATAATATATTGACAGAGACTATTTTCTCACAGCACTAGATGATCCATATATATGATGCTGAATGAAATATTTTCCTCAGTATCAACAACCCTTCCTCTCCAAGAGCTTTTATACCTTGTCCAATAACAACATGAAGACCTCATGAAGAATAATTTGATGAGTCCCCTGTGTCTAGAGTTTATTGAGCGTAGCTTAGCCGACCTGGCAGTAAGTATTCATGAAAACAATATCCTTACAGCTTGTGTAATTGTGATAACAATTGCCTCCCATTACCAATTTCTTCCAATTTAGTAGGATCAGTTGTTTTTGGAATCTGGCAGCTCCTCACATTGCTGAGTTTTTCAGTTAGTGAAGTTGTGCAAGTCTGCCATAGATTCATCACCAGGTCAGTGAGAAAATACACTGGAGATAGGTGCTAACTCAAAAAAAAATTCTGACTATGTACTGACTTTATCTGGATGTATTTTGGCTTTCAATATTCAGCTATTTTTAAAATTTCAAATATCAAGTTACTGAAATTGCCAGTATTAGCTAGACAACTAAAACTTCCATTCCACACAATAAGATCGAAGTATCATTTTTAAATTTTTGAAATAAAATCTAATATACATCATCAAATGTTCATAACCAGCAAAAATTATTTTCTTCCCATCATTGTAAATAGATTGAAGTTAAATACAGTGTGTATTTGTCTTTATTTAATTTTACATAATTTTGCACATATGTAAATTCAGGTTTTTCTTTTTTTTTGCTGCTACTATGTTATCACTAATCTAGTATAAAGTCAGTAGCTGCTCTGCAAAAGATAAAGGTAATTTCATTTGACATAAAAAACACAATTTGTTGTTTATTTAAAGGCTCTTTCAGTATTGAGGGTTTATTTGTCTCAGATACTACCTTACTTCTTGGATTTTTTGAGTCTTAAGCGTGACATGAAACGTCACCAAATAGACTTAAATATTTCTTGAGTTTTCCACAAGGCACAGGCAGATCTCTAACCTACCACCTCAAACTCTTCTCCAATGATTTTCATGGATAATTTTCCTTCTCTTGCTCTTTTATTTTTTATTATCTTTTTAAAATCTTGGTAAAATGAGCAGCATACACTTACAAAGAACTCATATTCTGATATTTGAAGCCTATTTATTATATTTACATTTTTATCCTATGAAAAAGCCAACTGATTATTACAATATGGTTTGGAGATCTAGAAACCCAATGACAAATCTGAGTAAAGACATAATGACTTAATGAAGATCAATACTTTCCAGAAGGCTTCTAGGGATTGCATTACAGCTAAAGTAACCACCGGATGGGGCAGGAGGGTGCTGTGTGTGACAACACCAAATCAACAGCTAGGTTATGATCATCACTTCCTCCTGTATTTTTGAGTACAGTGAGCTTCTCTAGTACTCTAACAAATTCAGGAAGAATTTAAGTGCCCAGATGTGATTTGTCAGCTCAGACTAGTACTAAAATCACAAAATTCCTGCTCAGCTGCTGCATCTGACTTTCCCAGCAGCTACTTTCTGAGTGTAAACATCACTAGGTACCTTTAGAGTTACATCTGGGCACATCCCCTATGTGAGCTTTGATTCCCTTGATCATGTCTCAATCCAGCCCAGCAATGTCATTTTCCTGGTTATCTCCCCTGTAGGGCCTGATGCAGAGAGCTTTTGCAGAGGAAGACCGGCGTGCTCCAAAAGAATTACGGCCCACTTCCTTACAAAAAGCTCTACTTTCTTTTGAAATACAAACAGGGAAGGAAGAGGCATTAGTTATTCTGTGTATGCATTGGTCATTAAAACACTTTCTGGTACCCAGAAGACACAGTTCCTGTTTCCTTAACAGTTTGAGAAATTTAAAGTCTATGTTGCTCATCTTCCTTGGAAGATTTTTTTTACATTCTTCTGATTAAGATCATCTACCAGAGAAAGGAGAGAAAGATAGTGAGGTGATTTTTGTAGTACATTTTCATAAGATGATCATGTAAGAGAGCCTGGTTCTATTTCCTGTAAGAATTAACTTTTTTTTAATAGAGAAAGAGCAAGACACATTCATCCTTGTGAAGCTACTGGACTATAATTCCCTTGCAAAAATAAGTGCTTTCCCATAGTGCAATGTGCACATAGTGCAAAACTGTAAGAAGCAGAGCTCTCCTATCATTTTCTTCATGTTTCCAGATTCACAGCAGGTAATCTTTCACCCAGGATGCTGGCTCAAAGGTCTCGCTGTGAGTAACTAACTTCATTAATTAAGCTACAATACCTAACACAGAGTAACCATTTTCAAGAGAAAGAAGAATACTTAAAATTTTAACACTGTTGTTTTCATTGTTCTCATGTCCAAAATTAGGAATTTAGAATCCCTGACTTGCTATTACTGTGTCCAAATCAGTAAACAGATGGGAAAAATCTAAAACATAGCCTGACTTTACTAGTTAGGGCAGAATAACAGCAAGTTACATCACATATTCTCTTCTCCCTGCTGTAGAAAATCTAGTTGTGCCCTGACATCCAGAGCAACGCCAAAGTGGCAGCATAAACCCTTGCCACTTCTGAGCTGTTGGTTGTGTCTCTACTTGTGTTTGGGCATCCAAATAACTTATTTCCCCATATTTTGTGCACGTTTAGAATGTGTTTAGTATTCAACTTTGAGAAATTGGATATTCATTGCAGTAGAGGGCAGTAGTATTCGTTCACAAGCCAGACAGAGCTGTGTACAGTACATATAAATACCAGTGCAATTGTCAGACAATTTACGCAGAGTGATGTGAAGGAAAAATAGTCCTTCCTTGGAAATGAATTGTATTTTTAATACCTTGATCAGAGTGAACTCGCATCACAGTCTTTACAGATAGAGAAAGGTTGTCAGATTGTGTAATCCCAATATTAAAATCATCCTACATGTGTTAAAATTAGTAACCTCTGAGGAAATCAGTCCAAATTTATGAGCGAACACAGACTGCAAGCACTTGAGCTTCATGCAACAATATGTGCAATTAAAAATCTGCAGTATTGAACTTGGGGCCGTCCCTACCCCATTAAAAATAAAAGTCTCCCTCCAAGCCAGTGGAAACTGGCAATCTTCACTGAGTAGCAACAGCTTACAGAAATATATCTCCATTTGTAATCATTTCAGTGTATGGATGATGACATTTGGAAACATCTGTATCTGATGATGTCCACAGGAGATTCCAAAATGGTAGTGTCTAAATGTGATGATACAATAAATACAAGATGTTTTATTTTAGATTGAAATAGCAGAATAAAGACAAGGGTAGATTTAGATAAAGCACTCAAGCATGGGACTTCAGGTGGCAGCGTGTGTGCCTCTCAACTCTCAAAACACCTCCAGCAACAGCCACCTTCTGCAATCGCAGAGCAGCCCCCAGCTGCTCTCCAGCCAAAATTCTTAACAGGCTTGCACTCACCAAACTATGTGGCTGTAATTCAAACCATTCACTGCTCAGCATAATTAAGAACCAATCTCTGAGTCCAGAACAATAGTCTGCTCAAGCACTAGCACATGGGAGCAAAATGAGACTTTATGTCTTGGCTCATGCTTGATTTCATCTTTTTTTTTTTCCCCCTCTCTTCCAAACAAAACCTTTGCTTCCCCTCTCCTCCCCACAGCACATCCGCAGGCAGTTTTCAGGTTACCATAGGCTCCTTCAGACTTTCTTCGCCACAGAAATGGAGCCACAAAATTACCCCAAATGTACTGTCACGCACGGGAGCTAAAGCAATAAATTTAGAATCTCCGACTTAGAGACTTCTCACTTGGAGATCTAACAGCGAGACACAGAAACCAACAGGGCACTGTTATTTCTGGTCCACTCCAGCTACTTTTGGTGTGGGACAAGAGGGGAAATGGCAGGCCTTACACAAACCATTGCTGTTGCTTAAACCCCTCAATGACTCAAGAACTGCTTTGTGCCTCCATCTGACCAAAGGCAGCCTCAGGGACATCTCCAACAGCCAAGAATAGCTCATATGGAACAGCCCTAGGTGATTTCTGGTTTCCCACTACATTCCCTCCTCCAGCATGGAAAGGCTGAGACAACCGAGAGAAATAAAACCAGTTTTATGACACAGTTTTCCCCTGTCAGGCAAATTTCCTGCTAGACTGGGCGAGTGCTGCCCGGTTTCGTGGCCAGAAAGTTTCCGGTGGCCAGAGAAAGGCTTGCTCTCCATTGGGAACAGGTCTTCCTCATCCCTGAGGTGTGTGACACCACTGACCACATCAGCACCAAGTCTCCTGTCATGGGTTATGTACAACTACTGCTGATGAGTCACACCTTCAACAGATTGGAGGTTTAAATGAAAAAATATAGCAACACAGAAAATGATTAACATGGACAAAAGTACAAGAATTTCTTGGCCACAAGCAAAGAGAAGAGCCATTCTGTAGCAGAAAACAAGCTCCTCTTCTTATGAGCACTGGGCATTTTAAAAAACTACTTTTCCTACTCCGATGTACTGACAAAGACATAAACCCAGGAAATATTTTCTGTTTTGCAAAACAAAGTCCTGCAAAGGAGGCCAGGGAAGGAGCATAAAATACGTTTTGAAGATCTGAAATCAAAACCATGTGGAGGCTCATGGAAAAATACAGCAGACAGGGGTTAATTAAGAGGAAATCTCAGCAAGGTACTCTCATACTTTTTTGCTATTTATTCCTTACAAATGAAACAGTGTCCTTGCCCATGGAAGTACCACTGCTAGTTTCCATAGGTCTGGAATTTGCACAAATTGGAAGGATCTGCTGAAAAATCTAAACAGTCACGGAGGGGGCCCTCACTGCTGACGATGGCTCCAGCTTCCCAAGAAAGGGGTATACAGCTCAGGGGGAAACCTGTGAACAGGAAACATCAGATTGTCTCCTTAAAGGTGATTACCCAGCTTAGTAATGGCTGAAATGCCTGAGGTTTCGGGGGGCAAGAAGGGAAGCAAGGAGTTTTGCTCCACTGAGCAAACTGCCTTAGTCTCCTGTACACTTCCCCTGTAAGGACCACAGGGCCTTAAAACCCTCCAAACTCAGTGAAAGAACAATATTGCTGCTAATTTGCTTAACTTGGTGCATTTTGTGAGTGGGAAGGGAAGAACCACCAGAAGAGCTCCTCAGCATCCTCCAGCTGGGTATGCTATAGAGACCACAATCTGGAGGAGCCAAAAAAAATTTTTCTTGCAGTTCAAACCCCTTTAGCCTCACCACTGGGTACTGTTCATGTTAGCTTTCTCTCTATCTCCAGCTAATTAAATTAGCATTATTGAAACACAAAAGCATAATAGGTTGGTTAATTATCAGCAGGACCTCTCTATCCTCTAATTAACCCTTGCTATCATTAAATAAATATAATTAAATATCATTAAATTAGAAGCTTCTGAGATTGTCTTTGTAAGACATACTAACTGTCACGGTTTAGCTCTGCTCAGAAGCTAAAATACCACACAGTCAATCACTAGCTCCTCCTCTCACCACCCCCACAGTGAGGTCAGGAGGAGCATTAGGAAAGAAAGAAAGACAAAACCCATGGTTCAGGATAAAACCAGTTAAACAGAAAAGCAAAAGAGAAGAAAACATAGAGGAATAACAAAAACCAAGAACAGAATATACTTAAGCGCATAATTCAGAGTACAACAGCTCACATGAATCCCGAGGCCTGGTCCCCTCTCAAGTAGCAAAGTCTGTACCTTAGCGCCATCCCCACTTTATATACTGAGCATGAGGTCACATGGTGCAGAGTAGCCCAATTAGCCCAGCTGTTGGCTAATTGGTAAACTGTGCCAGCTGTGTCCCCCAGCCCTGGGTGCCACCAGCTCCTGCTCCTCTCCCAGCTCAGGTGAAAATGAACTCTATCCTAGCCAGAGCCAGGACAAGTATCCTTGCCTGATTACTTGCTATTAAAAAACAAAATATGTGCACAGTTTATGTCATCTTTCCATGAATGTCTCAGAAGGAATCAGAGCCATCCACTTACCAGCGCATGGCTCATTTCTACTTGGGAAGCAAAGATTTGCTGCCAGGAATGTTTTTAGGAGCTTAGACACTATTGTCATTTCATTAAAATTGTTCCTAGATTTCCCAGCTGCTCTGCGGTGGATTCCGGAACGTGCATGAGGCTCACTTCTCCACATGGCCTGACGCCTCTGCGTGTGGCTCAGCTTGTGAAAGGAAGGAAAAATTCACCACTTAATCTTAGTCTCATTTTGCTATTGGTACCAGAACTACTTCTCCTTAAAGTTAACGTTTGTTTGCTGAAGGTGTCCACTGTAAGGAACAGCATTTCAAAGCCCAGAGCCACCAGGCCAGCTTTTTCTTTGTTTTGGAACATGAAATCAATGGGTGACAACTGACTAAGGCTTCTGTACATTTGACCCAGGGGAACTGCACTCAAATACTTCTTAGATCTTAGAGCAGAGAGCGCTTTGCTCATAGGTCCCCTTTTGCGTTCAGTATATATGCCTTGTGGAAATCTATCATTCTCATTCTTTCCTTCCGCATCTTAATCTTTGTGTTTGCCCCAGATTCCACACTGTTATATATGTTCTTGCACAGATGGTCTGAGTGACAAAGCTAGTGTATGACATCAGAGTTTACCCTACAACAATTTGTCTTTCTCTATTAACCGTGTGATAAACTATGGAAGAAAGAGAGGCCTCCTTCCCACTTCTCTTATCTACGGACTGTCGTAAATATTATCAGGAAACTGGTGACCCACTTCCTTTGGTTTCCCACGATAACTTCATTGGGTTTATTTAAACAAACTTGTGTCCCAGTCCTCAGACACACTAGTGTATTTGTTGTAGAACCACTGCAGCTGCTGGTAAATCACATATTTCACAAGAAGACCTCTATCAAATGTTTAAGGTCAGATTTGGCTCTGTGTCCTTGTTAGACTGAGCAATGATCAGTCTGCCATGCTAACAAATAAGGGCAGAATTCAGAGTAGGGAGCGAAGCTCTATTGTTTGGATTTGCAACAGGAGGGAAAAGAAAGAGAAATGACACCATGAGTTTCACTAAAACACACCTAGGTTTAGCCAGACTGGGGTTATACTTGTTTTTACCAACATACAAATAAGTGGTTTCATTTCTATTGTCCTAGCTTATATACACATCCACACCTCTTTTATTTGAGGTAGCTTGCTTTATGTTCCTGCATTTTGAACAACATCAAGCTGTTTAAATTAGAATATGTAATACAGCTTCAGTGCTTCAGGTGAACACACTGGCTTAAATGTATTTCAAATGTTCACTATTTCAGTCTTTTTCCACTGTAGATCTCAAAACTTTCAAGAATTGTGAATCTAAACGGTACACCTCATGCTTTTTAGCAAACAATTTCTCTACTGCATTAAGTGCTTTCCACGTCTGATAGCCCTTTTCTCTCCAAACTTGCAATCTGGCCCACTCCGAAGGCTCTTGGCTCTTTGTTGAAGGAGGAATGATCAACGCTGTAGACTGTGGAAGTGCACATTGCCATCCTCAGGCTGCTAGCCCTCAACCACCATTCTCTCTTCTTTCATACTTACCTTAGGAAGCTATTTTTTAGGGGTGAAGGGGCACCATGCACCCAATACCAGCCAAAAGCTCTGACAAAATTATCAGTTTCAGGCTTTGAAACCATGCTCTTATTTCTCAGTCATCTAAAACCAAGAGGAGTATGGAAAAACCTGTTGCGCATCCTCACCTGAAAAAAAAAATAGTTGGCCTCGCAGTGCCCTGGCTGGAATAGTATCGGTACCCAGAGTGTCGGGAATCACAGGTCAGCCAAGGATGCTGCTGCAGGGCTCTGGGAAGGACAGGCAGTAGCTTTGTGTGCCGGACACGGGGTGTGCCAAAGGCCTCCAGCCAGGGTGGGGAGAGATCCACTATCCCTTACCGGCCCCAGTGATAAGCCTAGGAGAAAGGATTTCTCCTTTCCTCTTTTCCTGGTCCAACGCAATCTCAACACGTTGTTTTCTGAAGGTGAAAATCACCAACTCTGCCCCTCCTTTCCCTTTTCCTCCCCAGACTCTGGAGGCTGTTTTTCCCTCGGTGCTGTTATCAGTTCCCAGGCTCCACCCTGCTGAGATGGAGGAGCACTTTTCTTAGAGAACCTTTTCGATAGGAAAACTCCCTCACAGCTCCCAATGACTCACGGACTATGCCTCCTTGGTGCTGAGGCCTGGGGTCTCCAGCAAAGAGTGATGGTAATGTGCTTTTCCAGAATCCAACTCCTTTTACAGCCCGTGCTTTCCCTGTTCTGATACTGAGCAGTCCTGCTTAAGCTACTTCTGTGAGATTTCACTGGAGAAAGCAGCCTTGCTTCTATCCCATGTGATTTGCTAAACAATACGGAATACATTAAAAAATAAAACCTTGCAAATACCTGAGAAACCTTTGCTGGGGCATCCTTGACCTGAATTACTTCGTTGCAAGTGGATTGTGTCAATGAAGAGATAAATGGAAACTTGAAGAAAACAAGAAATTTTTGAAAAGCAAACATTGAATATGAATTAGCTAGCAGTCAAGGAAATGTTATAAGTTTCTTTTATACTTGCAGGCAGTTTTAATTCCAATTTTCTGCACTTAGTCAAATATTAAATCTAGGTACCCTGTCAATCTCCTTTTTAAAATTCTGGCTAATTTAGAATTTCTGACTGAACATTTTGTAAAGAACACATGCTGACTTATTTTTATAAAGTTGTAGAAAGGTAATGCCTGCATCTCTTTTGGTACTCTGTGTGGAAACTGAGAAGAGGGAGGAGCGGTGAAATGAGTACAGAAAATAAAAATTCACAAACACAACGCCCTTCCTTTCAAGACAACAGACCGAAAGTGGAGAGCCCTTTTTCACAATCTTAGCTAGGGAGCTAGGAAATGTTCAGAGAGCTGTAATTTTCTACAGAAATGGAGCTCAGACCTTTCCCAGGGTGAGGCGAACGGCAATCAGAGTCTTGGCCTTTCAGGACAGTGCAGGGCTGAGGGTCAGTAACTGCTTCTTGTGCAGGGATTTATTTCTCCATGGGACTTGGCTGGATGGTGCTGGCAATGAGGCTGATGGTTTGACTCCCACCAGCCTCTCATGTGCGCAGCGATGCAGCACCTCACTCGCTGGGGTAGGAGGAAAGAAGGGGGAGACAGGCAACAAGAGAAGGGATATTCTGTGTTCCTCAGCTAAAACTGGTCACATCTTCCTACACAAACAAACGGGACATCTTGCCCAATGCTGCTTTACAACATACACTCCCTGCCAACACCACAAGCGATGAAAAACGGACAATGGCTGAAACCTGTGAGGCTTTGGTTTTTATTTTATTGGTTGTGTGTGCTGTACACCTGCGGCATAATATAACTTTTTTTTACTGGAGATGGAATGCATCCATATGAGTTCCCGCAAACAGAGTAGCCTATAACAAAAATAAGACTCTCCTGGGCTTTTGCCAAAATAATTTGAAATCTCAGTTTATAGGAGTTTTAAAACCCAGTACCAACTGGCAGCTACTGTTTGCAGGGGATTTATTTGGGTTATGGTAACAAATAATTACATTTCTTTTAAGGCAGTAACAAACACTAGTTTCAAGCTGAAATCCAATAAGGCAAAACAACCTTGCACCAAAATACCTGTTATTACAGCATCTTGTGAAGAAAGCTAACTGCTCCTACACAGTTGTTGCTATGCAGACACCATGGAAGGGACTAATATGCCTGGAGTTTGCAATTTTTAAAGAAGTTAAATGTCATTAAAAATAAATACAATTATCTTATAAACACAGCATAGTGTTATGTATGCTGTCAGAGCTTTATATTTAAAATGAAACTTTAACTCTCATCTGTCAATGCCAATGACAGAGATTAATATTCTGTACAGAGAGAAATTTGCATAAAGAAAATATTGTCCCAAGATCAGTGGATACTCCTCTCCATCTCCAGAAATAAAAAGTGTGAAAGCATGAAATTAAGAACTAAGAGCATGGGATGTAGCATAAAATGCCACATCAGCATTTCCCAGAGACAGCTCCTCACCCTTTGCCAGGTCGAACTCTCCTCTCTGCTGCATGAGTCATCTGATCCTGACCCCCCCCAGCACTGAGAATATGTGCAAGGAACTGCGGTCTCAAGTGCAACCACAGTCTGGATGGCCAGCACGAGACCCTCAGCAGGCTTGTGTCTGGTTCATCTTTCATCATTCTAGTCAGCACCTTTGGAAGCAGCAGTACAGCAAGAACAAAGGCCTCTGCATCTGCCCAGAAAGCTGCCCTTGAAGGAGTGCTCAAGAAAGACCGTCAATCAAACAGGCCATCTCTGAGCTTCATTGCTGGTGATACGGTAGGAGAAAATCATCAAGGTCTTGTCAGATCACCCATCAAACCTTCTTTAAGTCACTAAAAACTTTTTCTTTGTGGCTTTGCATCAGCTGTATAGAATAACCCTGGAGATGTTTGAAATAATACCTCGTTTTCTCCAGACTCAGTGATTCCGAGATACCGCAAGAATGAGCAAACTTTATGAGTGCATTTCACTCCCCTCTGAACCACGAGCCAACAGATGAGTCTGTTTGATGAGCAAAAAGAGAAGTATTTTGAAGTGAACAAGAGGCAGGCATGCTCAACAGTCCCAGCAGACAAGCTGTTTTACCCAGAGGATGAATTAAGCATCCAGCTTTGAACATTTTTTACCAATTTCTTCTAGACTTGCTTTTTCATACGTGCATCTTTCACGTACAATCATTTGCTTGCATGTGTGCAGAAAGCATAGAAGCACTTAGGAATGAATGCAGTAAATGTAAAATTAGTTTGGTGAAGTGACTATGGAAAGGATAGGAGAAAGGGTAGGAAATACAGTGGTTGTAAATAGCAGGAGAATCATAAGTTCAAGTTTAAAAGATGACAATAGACAGGGAGGATTCATACACTTACAGAATAAGTGATCCTGTGGCTATTCAGCTGTAGGCATTTCAATCAAACTGCTGTCTATTTTCTCAACAGGATAATATGTCATAATTTGTCAGCTAATTACAGTAACTACACTCTGCAAGAAAAGCCAGTATAATCTGTTTCAATGAGTTTCATGTAAAAAAGATAACACACTGTTTTTCAAAGAAGTTTTCAAATTCCTCTGAAATACAAACCAACGTAGGTTTATAGGCTCACAGGCAGAGCTGAGAAATGATGGGTTGTACTCAGCTTCTTCTTATTCTTGAGAAGTTTGGAGTTAGAGGGACCTAGGGAGCCTGAATGAGGTAAAATATTGGCGCGCAGATCACCTGCCTTTCATTATGAGGGCTGGACATGAGCCTGATGAGAAAATGAGGGGAACAGTTCCAACATCCTAGTATGGATAGTGGCAAAAGATGTCAGTCCAAGAAACTGGAGGGGACTGAGTACAAATGACATTAATTACGTCAGCTGAAAGCATGTGGAGGTATCGAAATAAAATACCGCAGCTGCTTGTACTTCTGATTTAGACTAAGAGATGGGAAGAGGAAAAGGACAAAGAAGGTACAGCTGCCACAGTGGCAGCTACTGGGTCAGCAAAGTAGGGAACCGTGAAGCTCTCCTGTGAGGAGCAACAATCCGGGAGCACAGGGACAAGCATCAGCTTGGGAGCTCCTCGGGTGGAGGGCAGCAGTCCAACGCCCAACCATATTTCTGCCTCCTGGGCGAATGCACTGACCATTTGCTAGGTTATCGAGCATTGTGTCACTCTGAGTTCTTAAGATGGAGGAGTGTATATCCTACAGAGGATGTTGAAAGGGTTTCGGGATGCAGCACAAGGAATCTAAGTTCCAGAGAGAAGTCATATTAAAAAAGCATCACCCTCCTTGGCCTTTTATCCTATGCATCTGTAGGCAATCTCTTGCTGGCTGTGAAGGGTTTTTTGTAACTCAAGTTTAAATTATCTCCTATGGTGTATTTTGTGCACTACTTTAGAGCCATAATTAATAACTTTCTTGGACCAATTTCTTGATGTTTCGCTAAATATATGCACTGGAACTTGGAAACAATATCACTAACAACTTTGGGCACTGAGGTAAATATTTCATCAACTGCATCAAAGATTAGAGACCTTTTCAGAGTATTTGTCTGTCTCTCTAATAAATCAAAATGGACACATTGCATAGGCATGTGTGTCTGTGGATCAAAACTGAGTTTTAAAAGTTTGCAAGCACATACTCAAACAGTTGAAACTTCAAGCCACCTCACAGTCACCAAATAAGCTCTTTACTTCACCTCTTTTGTGATGGAGTAGATGTTCTCCACATGCAAATAGGTCATCAGCCACCGTAATGCTAAATAAAGTTGCTGATGTCATCGGAAATCTGGGAAACTATTGGGAAACAGATTGCAAGGAAACCTTTCACAAACTTTCACAGAAGAGGTCTGAGGGCTCAGCTGACTGTTGTCTTCCTGAGATTCCACAATCATAACATAAAACCTTTCCCTTTTTGATGAGGTAAATGGGCTACACCTGCCAGACAAAATAAATTTTGACCAGAAGAAGAGATGATTTGGGGAAATGTACTTTTTTGTTGTCATTGATGTTTTAATGAAATCAGTTTTGTTCGCATTACAGAGACCATGTGTTGAAATGCAGACAATACATCATGATAAGACCTTGAAAGTTATTGTTTATTATCTCTCCCTACTAAAACAAAGTTTTCAATGCTCCTCAAGCTGTTTCTATCTTTTCCTTGTTTGGCTTTGTTTTTTTGAGTGCCTTGTCTGAGATTTGCCTTTTAACTTTCCTCAGGGAAATAAATCTTGTAGAGTAGAGCTTTCAGAAAACTCTTGCAATCGTGAACTTGAAATCTTTAACCAAGCACCTACATGAAATTTTAAATGGAATGCATGAAGTGAAACTAATGTTCCTGTAACATTTTATGAACCAAAAGAATCGTACAATCACTAAAAAAAATGGCTGGCACCAAGGATATCAGCAAACCTGAAAGAATTAACAGGTCTCTGGTGGCAGGTCAACATTGGGTAGAGCTGTATGTCCAAGAGGAGACAAAGAAAGAGAGCCAAGGAAAAGGAAGGAGCTAATGTTATCATGGACAGATAATAATGTGTTTTTAAAAGAAAGAGGCTGGCCTACGATCTCTATGATCTCCAGTCTACTCCCCGTCTCGGGGCTAAATGCTCTCGTACTTGATGATTTGGAGACGCTTCTCAAGGAGAGGCAGCACATGGATCGGCACCGCTGGGATAACTGACTTGTGGGCAGCAGTTTGAGTCACATCCCACAGGGTCCTCAGTCTGTACGTGAGCATGTATGTGAGCATGGCAGAAATTTCATCCAGTTCTTTTGTCTCAGATTTGGAGAAAAAAATAAGATTTTGTGGCATCCCACAGATGTGACCAACAAAATTACTGTTTTTCTTTTATTTCTGTGCTATTGTTTTAATTAGAAAACCACAAAAAGTTATTGTATTGAACTGAAAGTCTGACAGAGAAAGGTAAAATTAAATCTGAAGGTCCTTGATATGAGTGCTTTGATGTAAGATTTACTTCAGCTGAGAGATATAAGTGTAGAAACGAGGGGTAGGATGGCTTATGTCTGTCAAGTCTCCTACCATAGCTGAAAAGAATGATCCAAACAGTCTGTTGTTAAAATGTCTGAGGCAGATGTTACTTTTACCACCACAGTCAAAGCAAGGGTCCTCAGTGTTTGACTTTCGAAATCCCCTCTAAGTTCCTTACAGAGACATGAAATGGTTTGTTTATTAAAACTGTAATTTTACAAAACTTGTGAGGTCCAGAATGAAATGCCTGATTCTCTGCAATCTCCAGTGGGATATATATTTCCTTAATCTCTTTAAGAACATACCTCCCTCAGTCCAACACCAAGTGCTATATTTATAATGTAAGAAGACAGCAAAGATCCTTTTCCCTTTCGTTATCATTTCTGCTACATTAATCTTAAGTAGTTATCAAGTTAGCCATTTTATTCTTGCAAATACATGGAATCAGCAGTGAAATTCCACTTCACGTCACAGTTCTTTTTGAATGCCTGAATATATTCATACTTATTTACTGCTTTCTTTGTCTCAGAAGATTTCAAAGGTGTTTTCAAACCTCATATACAAAAGACTCACTTTTACCAGCCACAGAAGTTTGATCACTGCTCAGTGGCAGTAAAACTAAACATGGCGGAACAGTTTATGTCAAGAAAAACAAGTAGAGGCTTCCCTGAAATCCTTGTTCAATTAGTAGATTTTTGTTTTGTCAGAGGTTTTGGCAGCCAAATCTTTACCTACCAGAAATAAAAAATGGAATAACAGCTCAGTGGCAACATTAAGAAACAATGCAGTTAAATGGATCTATGTTCTGTATTTAAATTTCTCAATATTGAGATAATAGTGATTAATTCATGTCAAAATCTGAGTGATAGAATACAGTCAGACTTCAAGCAGGGAAAGGAACTATGTCTCACAAAGGGTGTAGGATCAACCTCCTAATGTGAAGCAGCATTTAAAAGTCATGGAGGAGACTGAACCTACTGAAGCTGAATAGAACTTTAGCTCTGGAAGTCAATGGTAAAACTTTAGTGAAGCACAATTTAGTTCTAAGTATTTAAAAATACATTTTAAAGTGTGTTAATACAAGATTAAGTGGATTTGCTTCTCTTATGTCACGTCTGTATTTAATTCAGTGACCTTCATTTGAAACTTGAAATAATTTGGAACAGAACAATGGTAAAAAACATGGGTTTTTTTTTATTTGCTGCATTGCATTCAGCCACTGTTCCATGTCTAATGTCAAACAGGAGTTTAAAGACGTGCACAGCAGCCCCACGAGACCACAGCTGTCACCCAGGAGCTGCCTCTATCTCTGATACCACAGTAATCATCAGCCAGCTTCGAATGTTTAGAATCACCACGACTAATTGAGATCAGGACCTAAACTCTGAAGAATGGTCTGAAAGGACCCACAGATGAGAAAGACATTACGACGGCATTAGCTAGTCGCCATCAATCCACAAACACCGCTGGAATGTCACATGCTGATTGCCCAAATCTGACACTGGACAGACATAAACCAAATTGCCCGTGGGTCAAACGTGTGGCAGCCTGCACTGTGATGCAAGGTGAGCAGGGGAGGGCAGGGCAGGGGAAAGGGGGGACACAAAGTTGGGATAAGGAGTCATCTCAACTAGCCAGGGTGGGTCTTGTGTTCTTCCCAAAAAGGGTAAACAGAAAACAGTTAAAATAAAGCAAAGACCAGAACATGCAAAAAATGGAGGAAAAACTGGTTGAGTAAACTTCAGAATTATTCCTACCTGACCCTCAGACACTGAGTAGAACTTTAGAGAAAGACCTGGAGTTTTCTCTCCTGTTACTCCTGGCAAAATGAAACAGTAATGGACCCACTCAGGATGAGAATTTTGTTTCTTTCCAAATATTGTACATATTTTCCCATGTCCTGGTAGAATTTGTATGTAATTGTGCAAAGAAATCAACACACAGGGGCATAAGATAATGCTCTTTTACACATTTATACAGCAACAAGCACATCCATTCACATAAAGAGGAGCTATAATGGCTCCCCAATATTAAGGCTTCCCCAGAAATACTCTTTCACCACTGATGATATGCTGCTCATTTACATGCATAAAAACTAGGAATACTTGTTATGCAGTGCGTTGTGCATTCATAACTTCTTAGAAGCCAATACAGAAGGAAAGCTTCTCCATTGGTTGTAAGAAAAAAAAAAGGAAAAAAATTGTACAAAAAATTTTCAAGAAGAACAGAAATTCTATAGTGATGTAAGTAAAAACAGTGTTTAAAGAGAAGGATCAGTAATTCTGTGTATAAATACTGTATGACTTGCATCTAAGTGAGGAAAAGCGTAAGAAAATTTATATTCTTCGTTTGGTGCACCAGTCGGGAATTAGCACAACTTTAGGTGGCACAAACTACTCCTGAACACCTTTAAGGAGTGGATTCAATCCCTTGACTCAGTCCCCTGAAATCAATGGAATTAGATATATTACCTCAAGACACATCTCGTGGCCTTTGTGAACATAACAGAAAGCTGACTTTATGTATTGCAGGGAAGTTGAAAAATCAAATACAAATCTACCACAATGTGAAATGTATCTTTGGTAAATACCATTATTTTCTACTCAAGAAACTCTGGGGTTAGTCTTAAAATACTGTATGATTCTTTTTTTTTAACTTAAGCATATATGTCCTGACCTCTTTCTAGATTATTTTGTCAATCTTCATCACACTTCAAAATTGAGGTCTTGTATCTAGGTTTTTTAGCTTTTTTTTTTTTTTAATTGTTTATCATTTTCAGAGAAAAATGCAGTATGCCTGCTGCCTATTTTATTTGGATTAAAACAGTCAGAAATAGTTTGGGGCTGGAGTAACCAGTCAGACCCATTTCAGTACAGTTGACTCAGAGACTAGCAGAGATAGGCGAGAAGTTTTGTAAACAACATTAGTGTTTCCAATCCAGCCATCTCACGATTCCATCACCCACATGACAGGCCAGGTCCTGGCACGCTGTGGATTTATCAGGAGCAGCCTGCAAGCAGAAAAGTGGAGTTGAAATCAAAGGCTAGCTTTACAGCAAGGCAACTTAAACTTTCTACCACACCATCCACCCCTCTGTTGATATAAAAAGGAAAAAAAAAAAAAAAGAAGAAAAAGACATAAAATAAGAAATGCTTTTGTGAACCAATTCATATAGCCTGTAGTCACATTAAAAGTGTTAGATTTTCAAAAGCACAGTAGGTGAACTCAGCTTTGGTTTCAGTAGGATATCATGAAGTCCTTTTGGAAGATCTTCTCCAGGTGGCCGACACCAAGGTCCTCACTTTCTCTGTTGCTGGGAACCATCCTGAGGGCTCTGGCCAGTGTCTAGCATTGAGTTTATGTTCTCTGGCAAAACAAAAGTGAATTCCTGAAAATTAGTTCATGGGAGTTACCAGTATGTTGTTTCTGTCACTGTATCTGAAGAATATCAGTACTTGAAATCTTTGCCAATGTGTTGTTCATCTCTCTCTGTACAGGTTTTATTAACATCTGGTCACAAAATGTTGTCCTTCCACTAGTCAATATTACTTCATTCTTCATAAAATATATTTGTTTAGGGTTGTATGAAAAGTCCAGCTAGCCCCTGATAGTGCCTAACACCAAATGCTTAAGAAAGAGCGTCCAGACAAGTCAAGCATGCAGTGACCATTCCTTAGAAAGCCAGTTGCATTGTCTGTCCTTTAGTTCTTGTATCCGCTGTACCCTGCAGAAAGTGATGTCGCTGCTGAAGACAAGACATAATTCATAATGGTGACCTCCAAACGTTCATAGAGACAGGTAGACAACACCAGTAAAAGCAATTCTTTGAAACACCACTTCAGCTCTCAGTGTTACGACGTGACGATGTTATGACACGTCGTAGTGTTCGTCCTCCCTAGCTGGCAGAATTTCAGCAGAAGCCTAATGTAGAATATCACACTAAGCAAGAGGAACCTCCAAAACTCCGTATTTCTGTGTACCTTTAGCCAAAGCATTTGGAATCTGAAAGACCTGGAGTTTTGAAAAAGAACATGACTTTACAATAGTTGTGATCTCTTTTGCTAGACTATAAGCAAAACATAATTTAATAATCTTTATGTTCAGGTCTAATCATGACAATTTTTCATCCCATTCCAAACACATTTTACTTTTCTAGATGTGAAAAACTTTATTTCTACCAGGTTCACAAACAGAGGGGTTCAGAAAACATCACAGAGGAACCTACTGTTGACAGAATCACAGCTATTTTTATAGCCCAGCTTACATTTACAAGCAGCAGTATCACTGGGGTCACAGCCCTGCTTCATGTCATGTGGCAACTGAACAAAGTTGAACACACACAGCCAGACGTTTAGGTGGCCAGCTGGCACGGGAGGTAAGCCCTGCAATATCATTTTGCCCACCCACATAGACAGTGTTTTAAAACCAGTAACTAGAAATACAACAGTAGTTTTATAGAAAAGCCAGACCATAAATAATTAATCCATTGGATAAATACATTTATACCAGAGAGAAAGGCAGAGCTCACTAGTCAAAATTTACCTTGTATAAAATTTTCTGGAGCACGTGTTGTTGCCAAATGTCATCAATAAAAAAACAACTCTGAAATTATCCAACCTTTTTGTTGCTTCATGCAACCAGCTACAGTAGTAGAAGCCTTTCTCAGGAGATATGCTGTGGTTTAATACACAACTATCTTTGCACCATGGAAACAGCTATGACGTCTGTCATATAGATCGATTCCCTCAGGACTCAACTCATTCTGCAGTTTTCTCGTTAATGTGATGATGATAACAACCATATTAGGAAATATGAAAGCTGCCTTTGATAGAAAGATCACTTTGATAATAGTATTTGAGCCTTTAATGGAATTTAGGTAGATATTAGGAAGTAAGCTTGTCTCTTTTATTCTCAAGAATTTATCTATATAACTGTGTCAGTTGGAGAACGACATATAATTCTTCTTCATTATTAAATGAAAAATAATTTTAATTTTAAACTTTAAAAGTAATATATATTTATTATATGCATTAACTTAACTGTGAGCTAGGCAAGCACCCTTAGGAATATCAGAGCTCTAAGTCAAAAAGCAGTTAATAAAAATTATATTGAAAGTGGGACTTGCCACTTAATTATAAAAAAAAAAATTCTCAAATTTAATAGTATCAAGGACAATTATGAGAGGTCTAATTCTCAAAAATACAGGAAAACTATTCAATAATATATTTTTTTTTTTGAAGGAGATAACATAATCTCAGTAATTAGAACTTTATGTTGTGTAGAAACAACGTTTCGCTTTGAGGTTGATACATTAAAAATATGATTCACAGTATAGAATTTCCTAAGCAACTCCCCTATGAGTTTCCACAGCTTTTTTCTTAACTATTTTCCTACAAGTTGTAAAAGAGCAAAACCAAATAACAGCTTAAAAAAAAAAATCAAGCTATTTTGGAGAAAAAACTTTATTAGTCTGCCCTTATTACATAGCTTTACATACAAAAGTAAACACTTCTAAACCTAGTGCACAACCAGCCTTTCTTTGCAGCAAGATAGCATCAAAGCTAAGAATTTACTAGCATTCAGGAAAAGACTGGACAGTTATAAAGCAGCAAGAAGAGTCACCATCATATTGAATGGGAAAAACATACTTTGCTAGAGCTATAAAAGAAAACTATAAGTCTCAGAACATGATTTGACCTGTACAACGACAGGGAATTAGGAAAATTGTAGTCTCACATGAAAGTTAATATTGAGTTTTACATAATATTTGTTTGCCTGCTGACACAAGGAAATGGTCAGTATTTGATCCCATCCAGATCGATGCTCCAGGTACCACACAGCTGACAAGAGTGTAAAACAAGGTCTGCATTTCACATATGCTGGAGAAAACAGCCTCACCCAGCCTGCAGTCCGGTGTTTTCTGCAGCTGCTCGGTAAATGATGCTCATCAGATTTGCCACACGTTGCTTATCCAGAACCTCTCTGGATTTTAAAATAACTCTGCACCAAGAACCGAAGTTTGACTCTCCCAGTTCTCAGGTTGAGACAGGAAGGCTTCCCGTTACTTGTAGTTTTGATTAGACAATAGGACGAGGTTCTGAGCAATCTGATCTAGTTGAAGATGTCTCTGCTCCTTGCAGAGGGGTTGGACTAGAGGACCTTTGAAGGGCCCTTCCAACCTAACCATTCTATGATTCTATGATTCTGTAATAACAGAGCTAATAAGAGGGGAGCCACACAGGGTTCTTCCGCATACCTCTGTTTTTGAGAGAGTACAAATACATTTTCAGGTTCTGTTTGAAGTTTAGGCACGATTTCACATTAGTTCTTATTTCATCTTTTCTTAGTTTTCACCTGGTTTTACTAGAATTCCTAAAGTTTTACTTCATACATTTGCTCACTTACACTTTATCTCTTTCAGATCTCAGGTATGGTTTCATTCTTGGCACACTACTCGCAGCTACCGAAGCATGTTAGCAATTAGAGAAGTCCACGATTTGGCGAAAGAAATGAGAGTTGCAGATCTTCGCGTCGGATGAAAATGGATCGCTGCTGTAGCTGACGCTTGGCTCTCCAGAAACATTTTCCCACTGGGTATTTTGTCATACGGCACTGCTAAGAAAGAAAATCTTCTACAGAAGCATGAGGCTGTCATTGATCGCCGTCACCAGTCTGTCATGAAAAATCACCCCTAACTTCAAAAAGGGCTTTGAAGTAAAAGGACACATAAACCAATAATAATCGGATAATAGCTTGCACTTTCCTTTCCTGAGCTCTCTCCTTGGACCATTCCCTCACCTTTTTCCTCTCTCACACTCCATTCTGCACCAAAGCTTCAGATTTTGACCATCGCACCTCTCTCCTCTCTATTTTATGCTGCATGTGTAAAAAACTGGTGGCTCCACTTGCTTTACAGCTAGAGCATGCATTTCTTTCTCATTAGCACGTATCAGATATAATTAAAGTTTTCAACAGTATGGGAAAAAAAAAAAGTGAATGGGATCCGTATGTTCAAAATAAAACTCACCATTTTGTTTACATATTTCATAAATTAAGGCATTCTTTTTTTCTTAGCTGCTGGTAGCTTATCTTGATAATTATGCATGATAGCTACTGTGTGTCACTATACAAAATTAAATTACCACGTGTAATCAAGTTGGAGGTTTTCTCTGCAGGAGAGTCACATCACAGGGGAAGAATATGTATTAAAAATCTTTTTTATCGAGCAAATAAAAGTACTTGATCAAAATTCTACCTGTGTTACTAATGAATTCAGGGTGAATAATGAAAACACTGAATCCCATACCAGTGATATGATTTTCAAAACTAATCTCTTCACAGAAACACACTAGGATGAGCAATACGAGAGGACCATTAGGAACAGAAAATCTTGAAGAGAACTAATAAAGATGGATGTTTACAATTCATATTTTGACATGAGTAGAAATGTCACCAAATAGCTTTCATCATTGCTAGAAGAAGGCATCCAGTTTTCTTCTTAAAATTTAAAAGTTTAATGCTTAAAACAAATACCTGTTTCTTTCCTATTTAAATATCTGAAGAGTCAAAAAGAACCACTAGATCATGTAGTTAAGCTAATGATGAAAATTATCTTGCTCTACTTTTTTGAATTCTTCATTATAATTAATTTTGCTGGTTTATGTCCTGATGGTGAAATACATTTTGAATTAGGCACCTGATATCAAGTAAAGGCTGTTACAACACACACAGTAGAAGACATATTTGGTAGTAATGTATTTTCTGTTTTAGCAGTGAAAGTACACCTTTATATCCGTGTTGCCTTGTACTTCATGTCATCCAAACTTATTTCAAGTTCGCCACCTCCATTGTTTGCAGTAATCCTTTTAATATTCAGCATGAAGAGAGCCAACAGGTCACAAAAGTGATTTTCCTTTGTACTGGGAAATTTCACTTGGATTTGAAAAAAAAGCTCTGAGCTCATGGGGCTGTGACCTCAGTCAGGAAGTCTGTAATTTTTTGTGTTCATCAGCAGGAGGGCGACAGGTTTCTCCGTCTCACGACCGGTCTCAGAAACAGCCACATCCTCTGAGACTGAGTTTTAGAAAGGGCAGCTTTGCTGCTCAGATGGTTAACATCTATGTAAAAACTCTTCATAGCCAAATCCCTAACATGAATGCACAGTGAGATTGTTGTATTTGCACATAATGGCACATTGTTCATATTGAGTTGGTTTTTTTCCATTAAAAAAATAAGCATCTCCAAATAGAAGATATTCCATCCCAGGGAATGAAGATGAGTCTTAAATTTAGGATACCATGCCCTCTAAGCCTCATTTTTTTTACCAGTTTAAATCTCCTTGGTATCATTTTAAAGAGCTCTCTTCTTCTCTATAAGTTCTCGCTGTAAGATGGAAATAGCGGCCTTGTATGTTAAAGGGAGATAAACGCCTTAACATTCTCTGGGTACCTAACCGGTACGTTGATGGATGTCCTAAATGAGACTAAAAGAAAATGTATAATTCTACATTTAATGCAAGCCTTAAAGATGTGAAAGGGATCTGCAGTGAATAATGAAAAGAAAGAAATAGTAGGAAACTGCCCAGAGTATGTGTGAACATGTAATTAAAGAGCGTACCTTAATGCAAAAGGCAGATGAATTAGAACTGCAAATCCACTTACTGTTAGCACTCCTTGCTTCACACAGCTTCACAGATTAATGTTCTTTTAATGTATTTCCAAGTAATGATGTGCAAGCCTATATATATATATATTCAAGCACTGAATGAGTAATGGATCAAGTCTTTGATTTAGGAGAGATTTACTGTGTAACAACTACAGGAAACAAAATCTGGAAAAGAAATGTCTCTTGTACTAAAAATTAATTTCAAAACAGTCATCAATTTATGAATGAATCTCTAATGAAAAGGACAGATTTTACTTTCCAATTTAAAATTGAGAGAGTCATTATAAAAAAAACCCCACACTGTTATCTTAAACCCATTTTAACCAATTCAGTCAAAAACTGCATTTATTACAAACCGTAACTTTGAGGTCATACTCCTAACTTTATTTCCACACTATTGTGATGACTTACTCAGCTGCCACCCCAAGCCATGCGTTCCCTCAGGGAGCATCTCCCCTAACCTCTTGGTGATCTCCTGATGGCACAGTTCAGACCTGGTCCTCCCACACTGCAAACACGGTGGTGAACATTCGAGCTCTGCTCTCAAACTCTCAGGTTTGCTGTGGATAGGATTGAAGCCAGGCTGGAAAACACATGAGGATGAGGGGAACACTCTATTTTTGTGGTTTTATGCAGTGTTGCTATGACCCCACCATACCTGCTGCTACCTCATTTGTTGACTCCCTTGCCTTCCCTGAAGGTCTGGTGCCCTTGTGCAGTCCTCTGTACCCATGCCAACAACCTCCCCACTGGGGTGACCTGTGTTGGGGAAAAAAAGGCAAAAAGGAGGAAAAAAAAACAAAAAAAAAAAAGAAAAAGAGAGAGAGCATGCATTTAAGCACAACTATGGTCTAGGTAGATAGTGACTCCTTTCCCTCAAAGGTCTCCTCAGAAGCGACCCACTCTGCCCCTTCCCTCTCCTTACAGATACCAGTTTGCTACATAACAGGATGCACATTAGAACTGCTCTTCAGCTGATGTTAATTCAGCTTAGTTAATTCAAAGCTTCAATGAAGGGAAGGAACAAAGGGTAAAATAAATAAAAATAATGAACCAATTGCTCAGTGAGTGTAATTGCATAGGCTTCAATAGAACTACACTAATTTCCAGCAGCTGGAGTTCTGGCTCTTTATTTTTATTTACTTTACCTTCTGTTCTTAATTTCCTACTCTCCCATTTGTTTGTTATTTTCATGCTCTATGGCAGCTTCGTTTGGAGTGTAAATTCATTGAGGAATCAAGCTTTTTTTTTTTTCTTTTTAAACAACCACACAAGTTTAGGACACAAAGTAAATGTATTCCACTATATGACAGGTCAGAGAGATGTGGTAGGTAAAGAGATAGTATAGAACTGGAATAAAAATATGTCCAAATCCAGCTCCACATATATTTTCTACCTTGGACAAGATCTTATTTAAAATAAAATAGTCATTTTATTATATAAATGACTATTGTATAGTCATTTACACTTCATAACTTAGGAATTATTTTTTTTGGTCAGGTGTTTGTATAAAATTGCACTTGTACTTTTCTGGGCAGACTTGCTTTTGTCCATTGAAAATGTAGGAAATTAATAGACATGTTTCTTAATGACTATTATTTAAATTGACTGTGTGACTGTCTTCCTCACCAACTATTTGAGTAAGATTGGGGCAGACAACATACAAAGTGCCCTTTGGAAAGTATCGCAGGACTCTCTGTTGCCTAAGCTACTGCTGGTGAGTGGACATACTTAAAACCCCCTAAATTTGATGTACTCTTCCAGTTTCAGAGCTATTTCCTACTTCTCAGAAGAGGGAGCTTTGAGAGAACTGATAGACAGTTTTTAGCTGGTACACTTCTTTTGGTGATCTTTTCTTCTGGTATTTGTATCCCTAGCAAAGCAACCAAAGGTCTAAATCAGCTAAACAGCATAATTTGCTGAAAACTTTTTACAGAGAACACCCTAATTCGAGCTCTCAAAAGTTTAAATCTGTTGAACCATAAAACAATCAAAATACATCGAGATATGGAAATGCACTGAAATACAGCATAATACCCTCACTTCTGTAATAATTCTCCAGATGCCTCACTACTTGTTGACAACCAAAAAATACATTGCTAAGGATTATTATGACCAGCCTGTGACAGAGCTCCTCAAAACTGGTAAGTTAATAAATCGACCTCTGCTTGGAAGTTCTTTCTGAATAGCCGAGGTGAGGTTGATAAAAATATCTTTATTTGTGGTCTCAATTTTTCTCAGGAATTGTAATATCTTATACATCAGAGAATTAGGTATCATTAAGCATTGTATCACTATCATTGCAAATTACCAGCTTATTTAATACATCTGCATGTGGAATTGATTTTGTCATTTTTGAAGGAAAAAAAAATCTGTAAAGCAGTAACAATTCCTAGTCAAATAGTTCTCTCAGTACTAGTTGCACAAAATGCTTAGGACCAGGAATCAAAGGACATAAAACCTGCAATCTTGTAGTGCAAACGTGATTAGACCTTGACTGTTCCCACGGGGAGGAAAGGCTTTTCTAATACAAAGTGTTCCTGTAGCTGGCCGGCCAGTACACGTGCCACTGGGGCTGGGATTCAGCATGCACGGAAGTATGAAGTTTACTGCACGGAAGTATGAAGTTCATTTTTTTTTTTTCCTCTAAACCACTCTGAATTATCTTTATGCAGATAGAGACACAGGTTACAAACACAGTTTTTGCTTTTTACTCTCACTCTCTCTAGCAATTTTCAATTACACTCCTCAGATCTATATATCAGCAGCTAATACTGAAATATGTTAACATATAACACAAAACAGTGTTTTGCTTTCCTCTTACTTCCATCCTCTCTCGTTTTACTTCCACAGGTCAAGCAGAAACTTCAGGTCACAATCTGACAAGATATTTTTGAGATGTAAGTTTTTACTTTGGAGTTGTATTATATGGCCAACTTCATATCTTAATTTTCTAACAATGGGTAGGGACGACGTCTTGAACAATGATTTAGGTCAAAGTAATCTAATTTCATGGTTCCTGTGGCAGCAGTTGCAATCTCCCTCTACAAGCCAAATTCATTATCAAAGTGGGGGTGTTCAGTACTATCAGTGAATTTTTAAATACAAATAACAAAGCATTTCTACATTTTAGTCATAAAGCCAGATTTATGAGGCAAACCTGCTCATAACTTTCAAAATAACATCTGTTCAGTTAAGTGGAAATATCAATGTATCACTTTAAAAAAAAATTAGGAATTTAAATGGATTCTAAATCATTGTGTCACCCACAGTCAAAGATTTTGCTTATAGTTATTTTTGCAGACCATTTTTATATAAATATGTCATAAATATTTTCCCACTAGGTTTTGATTTCCTTATGTACAAATGCCATTCTGAGACATAATTTATGGAATAACATCCACTAATTTATACTGATGTGGTGGTGTAGGTGGAGGATACTGTGAAAAGTAATTGGTTTGTGGAAGAAAGACAGATTGCCAAGGAATCTGATGTTACAGTATTTTAGAAGAGGACTCAGAGGTCAGAGATTAGGTTCTTTAAACGGTAGGCATGAATTAGATTTTTGACAGAAGAGTATTACTGTTGTTTTCACATGAATATGTTGTTTCTAAGGTTTTGCACTGAAACTTGTGGATAACATAAGGAGCATAAAATAATGCAAAACTCACCCCATCTCCCACAAATCAAAAGCCCTGGTATTCCCCCTGAAATTAAGCTAGCGCTCATGTAAAGATTTAACGAGGACAGCAGGTCAAAGACTGAGCTGAAGACGGAAGTTGAAATGGAAGTTGTAAACTTTGGTCTGGGGACTATTACAGAGCCAGTAGTTAATGAGTTTAGTCCAGCAGTAAATCAGGAAAAGTCTAACAGCAGCGGGACTAAAGAGCTCAGTGTTGTCTATGGTGGTGTTGTATTTTAGGAGCTTTCACTTTCAAAGTTGTTAAGGTAGATTAATTTGTTCAAACAGAGCCTCAAGGGGTTTGATCTTTTACTATTAGACAGGAAGAAGAGTCTAATTTCTTCAGTACAGTCTTTATTCAGTTTATGGTTCTTCTGAAATGTCTTTGCATACACATATTTATATGTATTTACTCTGAGAATCCTTTCCATGAGAAAATATATAAACAGCTTTTACCAATAATTCATTACAATCTATAATAGCTTTACACTGTAAATGTTTGTATTAAAATGTTCCTAGAAATAGCTGGCTTTATCACAGACATAAAAATGCCTATCAGGTTTCAAAATTTATTTTTCTTATCTCAGTTGTTTTGTGTTTGAGAGGTCTGCATGCACTTCTAATGTTAGCACTCGTTAAAGTCTTAGTTTTAAAATTCCTGGTGAGACACTGTTTTCCCAGGATGAAGCCTACCTAAATGAGAACAGACAGATCTGGTGAAGCAGGAGACAGGGAACCTAGGAGTTTATTAGGTTTGTTTTGCTCTTGTCTTCTGCTTTTGTACTAAACCTTTCAAAAATTACATCTTACTGATGATCACAAAAAACAGCCATAAGATCATCTATGCAAGACTTCTAAAGTTTGTTGTATGGAAAATACAAGTTTTATTATATTTCATACTTAGTTTTTCATCAGACGAAATACAAATCATAAAGAAACAAAAAAAATCTATAAACCTCCAAAATATCCGTTTTGAACTTAACCATTTATTATCAAATTATTATCCTCTTTTGAAGTTAACAATTTGGCTTTTACACCAATAGTAAACTGAACTGTATTGAACAATGATTATCAATGACACTTCAGCTTAAGCACATGTAATGAAGTGTTTATTCTATTTTTAGTTGTAAAAATACAATTTTAATAAATTTTAATATTCCAGTGTCATTATAATTAAATTCAAAACCAGTCCAATTTAACTAAAGCCTAAAGAGATTATTAATCCTATGGTCAGAACCATTTTTTCCATAATATACTTATTTTTACTGTTCCTGAAATCTGTAAGGCAAAAATATAAGAAAAACTTAAAAACAATTTCTCCTAGATAATTTATCATGCTATAAATTCCTATCACACATACAAAACCCTGGAAGATTCATTTACAAAGTGTATTTCCCAATTCTTAATGGTAGTGGTCATAATTAATTATTATCTGCTGTCAGGTAAGAACTGAAGTTATCTATTAAAGTAAAATGAGAATTCATCCCTTTTGACTCAATTTGGTCACATAATTAGCACTCATTTATAGACTCTTCTGTTAATGCTGTTACTCCATTTACAGACTATTATAGCGAGGCGAAATAAATGTCCCAAATTGTTTCAGGCCTATATATAATGTGCAAATTGCAATTGCAGGTATAGCAATAATGCTACTTACAGTGTGGTTCTGTGGAAAAAAAAAAAAAAAAAGAGCTCATTATAACTATGCCGTATATTTTTATTAATCTTTCTACTGCAGCTGAGATATTGATATGCCTATGCATCTTTAACAGTCAAGGCAGGAGTCTGTGGATATTGACATTTTCCAATTTTAGGCAAGAAAATTAATTATTTTCCTGTAATTATAAAATTGGGGGAACTCAGATATATAATCAATCAACTATAAAAATATGTTTAAAATGCTTCCAGTGCCACAAAATACACCATGCTATCTGTTCCTGTAAGGTAAATGTTGTGTTGCTGTAGCACAGACCATTTTCCTTGTCCTGCTCATAGTTTAAAACAGATTCCTCACAAGTAGACAGAGGTTTTTCATGTATAAATTGTGCTAGGTGCCACCGAGCAAAAGAAAGATAGAACACTTAAAATTTTCAGGTCTTCCTTTTGCCTTTCCCAAATGTAAAGCCCCTTTCCACGGCATGTGTTGCTTACTCACTAAGCACTGAGTGAATTTTGGCCCATTTTAGGGGATGAGGACAGTATCGAGGTACAGAACTAACAGTTGGCCTTTGGATGACTTTTGCCCAGACTGCATTATTTGTAGCAGGAAGTAATACCTGCAGGTCACCAATGCGCAACAACTACAGACGCTTAAATTCCTTTTTTTTTTTTTTTCAGAGAGTGGAAAAGGAATAGAAGTAGATTGCAGAACTTCAAGGAGTATATTTTGCTACTTATTAGCATTGCAAAGAAAAGAATTAAAAATACATTCTGCTAAAGCAACTCATTTAAAACTCCGGAATTTTGAAACTCCAGCCCATAATCCTTATGTTTATAGACTACACATAGCATTAGTTGCATTTTGTCAGAAATCAATTTACTTCTGAAAAGGCATAAATGAAACAAGAAACAAACAAACAAAAAAACCAATGGGAAAATATGTTTATGAACTCTGAAATATTTTTTTTAAGTTCAGAGTTTTAAAATAGAACTTTAAGACAATGTGACAATTCTAAAAAACAAATAGGCAAACACCTGAAAATATGTTTTTTTCTTCTCTTTCAGATGGTATGGGAAAACCCTTCAACAAATCCATGTCTCTGCCTTTGTGCAACAGTTTCAAATTACAAACTGCATTCTCTAACTATTGCAGAAAACCATTGCATTTAGTGGCAATATTGAATTATTTTTTTATTGGTCTAAGATGCATACTAGTCAAAGCAGAACTATTTGGTCAACCACACATACAGGACTGTTTACCCATAATTAATAGCACATATTAATCATGTGTGAGCGGTATGTGAAGACAGATAAGGGGCTGATTGTAAGCCCCAAGTTTACCTCCACGATCTGCAAATTGTCTCCACTTAACCACACAAACATTTCCTCCAAGCACAAGGAAGTGGAAGGACAGATCTATTCTGAACACTAAACAACTCAGCTTTTGAAAGAAGCTCCCTAGATTTAAAACTATTTTTGCCACCTTCTCCTCCCCAGTTGTCACAGCTTTGTTGACCTTACTGCTGCTGGAGTGGGCCAGAGGATGCACATCTCCACTCTGTTTTGCAGGCACCATTGTCACTGTTATTATTCTCCATGGAAAAAGAATATAAAGGTTTTCAACTTTCAACTTGCCCTTATGCAAAATTTGTAAGTATGCAAAAGTTTGTCTGTGGGTTCTCCCAGACAGTAATTACTATAAATCTAGGGGTCATATTCAGGGGTAAAATACTGTAAACAGCAGCAGTGTTTATTCATTAAAACAGTTTACTTCACCACAGTTCTTACTGGTTTTAAGATAAAACAGAATCAAGATACTCTAAAGTCTGACTTTGGTGTAGTCATAAAACAATCCAAACCAAGGGAAAAACTGGATCTGCTGTGTTATCTGACAGCAATTAAAGAATGTGTGTATAGCATGGGTAGCCTATAAGGCTGCCTCCCATCAGGCTGCCTGGAACACCTTCAGTGTGTTAATCCTACGTGGAATCCTAGTTTGCATTTTTCACATGAATACTCGCTGCATCTTCGGAAGCCTCTTGTGCTGTTTGCCAACTTTGCTCCTACTGGCAGATTGAAAGGGACAAGCAAATTTTTCTAAGCACCTCGAACACTAGATTCTAGATGTGGTACTTCGAAATATCTCTAAAAAGGCCATTTTATTTCAAATTCAAAATTTAAAAGCAGTATGCTTCCATTTCTGCAGTGCCTGGGAAATCGTCCAAATAAAACCCATGGTTGTACTATCCACATTTTGTGAACGTTTCCCAGTGTTCTATGCTTTTTTTCCACAACTATTGTAGCCAAATAATTTCTATCCAAATTAGCTACAGCCACTCATCCGGAAAAAAAAAAACGTTAACATTTTGACTTGTCAAAGTTTTGAAGAAGAGGGTGAGCAAGAGCTTTCTGTTAAATGCTTACTCTTCTTGTGGATCATGCAGAGACACCGATTTCATCAGCTCACAGCTGAAGGTCCGTTGGCACTGTGATAATAAAACATTACGCCTTTGTGCACCTTTAAGTAGGTGAGCCAATAAAGAGAGAAATATACACATTCCTTGTAAGACATATGAAACTGTTCAACTATAAAACACCAGCATTCCCTTTCTTTAGCCCTAGACATAATCTCTTCTCTTTAGTGTGAAGCTTGGATCATTTCTGAATTTTTTTTCATCCCAGTTCCTCGTCCTCTAACATACCACCCAGGCAGGCTTTTGGGTAGACCTTGTGTGTGTCTAGGTCACAGAAAAAGGAAAATTAGTCCCTTTGCTTTTCATGTTATTGAGAGTTTGAGACTGCAGCGCATGCTGTTAATATTGACATTCCAGGGTCTACAACTATAGTTCTCCTTTGAATTTTTCTTATTACTAGTCAGGGCAACCAGCATTTGGACTTCTTCATGGGCTTAAAAAAAAGGCTTGTTTCTGTTCCCATTTAAGCTAACAAAAATTTTGCCACGACTTCAGTAGAGTTCCAAGCCCTCAAGGAGGACTTTCACAACATCCAGCTTCAGCTTTTGAAGTTCCACATGGTTCAACTCAAGAGTTGAGTCACTTGGGAAGAGCAATTTTTCAAATTCTTCTTTGCACACCAAAATTCACATTCCAAAAATTGTAGAGGCCAGTTTAAAATAGAAATAATTTCACCAAAAATCTCACCCTTTTTTCTCTGGTTTTTTTCCACAGTACCTGCTATTTACTGTGATGTTGGATGAGGTTGCTGTAAGAGCAAACCAGCAATAACATGTTCTGTGTCACTGAGTACCAGTTAATTTGTGCAGATCTGCCTATCAAAAATACAGGAATTGAGGGTGGCTTTTATCTCCTTACAGTCTCCTTCCAGAACAAAAATATTGATGTTTGACTGGATTGCCTTCCGTGCTCATTGCTTACCCACAAGATGTATCCAGCTAGCAGAAAGCTCTTCTATTTGACCACCAGAACGTACTGTCACTACACCTTGAACACGCGCATCATCTTCTTGTGACCCACACCTCCTCTCAAAAGGAATAGATTAATATACTTTTAAAGAAGCATGAAGGGGAATTTATACTATCTGAAGAAGCCACTTTCACATTAAAATCATTTGTGCAATCATTTCAGTGCAGGAATAGGATGATGTTCTCCGATGATGCCAAGGAAAATAGCATGGCTGCTGCGGCAAGGGTGAAACAGCTTTCATTGGGGAAGCCAACTTATTATTTCTTTTGCAAAAACCTTCAGAACTTTCTGAAAAGGGACTCAGTAGTTGGTGAAGCTCTAAAGATTTTTTGGAAAATGTGCTTTGCTTCATAAGAAGTTGCTCAGAACGTGGCTCAAAACGTGTTTTTCTAACTAAAGAGAAATGTGTGGTGCATGTGAAAAAATGCAGAAACTCATGAAAGATATCTTTGTTAAATGTCAGTGATGTGTGTCTGTTATTTTTCTGTCTTGCAAGCTAATAAACTTAAGACCAGTTGCTTTACAGACAGGGTAGTTATTAGCTCTCAGTAGAAAATAATGTACTATAGGGAATTTACAGTATAAGAAAAACGCTCTTAAATATTCGGGGCCATCTGAGCCACCCAGAGTAAGGGTTTTCTGGCAGTAGAGGGTGTTACTTTTGCCATAGTCCTGCCACATGATGTTATTCTCCTAAGTAAAATGTAGTTTTCCTATTAAAGAGCTCTGCCCAGCAGCATGTAGCCATGATTTCCTTCTCATACCTGGGATGGAAGAGATTGTTTTGAGGATTGTGCAGGAATGGTAAAGGAAAAGAGCAAAATTGCAATCTGTGTTTTAAATAAAGCAGGTGGACTGCAATAGAAAGGCAGTGAATTTCTGACCGTGCTTACAGAAAACAGCATAGTTGAGGACGATAATATTGATCACAGCTACTGTAAAAGGCAAATTTGTTGCTTCTGTCATTCAGAAAGAACAGAAGATATCCAAACACAAAAATAAGACACTACAAAAACAAATCTATTAGGGGGTACCTAACCCTAATGGTGTTATTTTCATGGAACCTTCTTTTTGCTATTAGATGTCTTCTCGTTTTTCTTAATTGTAAATTGAATCTAGTTACTGAAGATCTAGATCGGCAATCAGAACACCTACTGCCGAAAGACAAACAGCCACACTAGGTGGTGATTGTCAGGATTATCAACCACCTTTCAGACAGAAAAATAAACATGAAATTGTGTTTTCAACCCCTCCAGACAATGTCTGACTATACAAATTCTTGGCCTTAAACTCCTCTTTTAATAAGGTAAATATAAAATGATTCTGCATTGAAACTTGACAAAATTGCTTCATCCCTTATTCCAGGGCCCCCATATCGAAGTTGAGGTTTTATGAGTGTAAGTAGATTAGACCTGAAATGTTATTTTTAGTCATGTGCTTACTCATGAGCAGAGGTCTTTTTAGATACAAACCAGGTGCAGACCAGCTGCTTTTTGTATCTCCGAAAAGTGGCCCCAAACTGAACAAAAAAAATTGTAGATACATATCTTTGAGCAGTAGCATTTATGCATTGTACAATTCTTCCATGTTATTCTTGTGCAACATTTTTCCATCACTAAGCAGTTAGTGGGCTTCTCAGCTAAGGTCAAAGCCATACGATATGATCTGCCCGAACGTGCTGTTCGATGGTCTCCAAAGGGTTCCAGCTTGGCTGCCGTGGGATGGCAGCGGGTGCAGCCCACTCCTTCCCATATCCATAGACCGTCCTGGGGGCAGCACGGGCACGTGCCGTCATGGGCAACTGGAGGGCTGAGCACTGGGAGGGGGCGAGCAAGCCCCCCACCCCTCCCCTGTTTATTGCCACGCTCACCCGCAGCTGGTACGTGCTGACAGAGCCATACAATAGCGTCGCAGATAGATAAACAGCAAGTCGTGCCAAACAAAACAGGCTGTTTGAGACAAGGACTGTAAATCCCAGCGGAGGTCAGTGTCTCCTTGACCATAAACAAATGATAATGATTAATATTAACACATAAATTTGTGTATGGGGAAGGGAAGAGATGCCTTAAGGAAAGCTACATTACTTAGTAATAACCTAAATGTCAGTTCACATATCTCACTGCAATTTGCAAGTGGTAGCTTCTGAGTAAAGGCCGGAAGCAATATTTGATTGGAAAAATGTTATGCAGCCAGAAAGTGAGAAGAACTGGAAGAAAGGAGCTTACAGCACTTGAGACTAAGGGCTGAAAGTTTCATCTGATAGAAAAATGAACGCCTGTTGGTCTGGGGAAAACATAATGCGAAACGTTTGCTGAGTGAGAAAAATGTTGATTGGGCAATATCAAAAGCATCTGTGGAGCGACAGTGGAAAATCAATTAAATAAATATGACATAGCAGCAAAATAGTCCATGTGGATTGGGGGCTGTGACATTACTAGAGGGGACAGTGATGTAAAAGCTGCTCACTAAGCTGTAAGTGCGACAGCAGCATCAGTGACCTGCTGAGGGGGTGGGGGCAATATGCGTATCACTCAATGTTTCTAACTCTCTTACTTTTATAATTGTGGTACATCTCTCATCTTCCCAGTTGATCACACACATCCCACGTTATGCTGAAGAGAAGTTACCAAAGTTAACCTGGCAGTTACCTATGTATTCTCCATTCCCCGGACTTCTCTTCGGGTTTTTTGACATCAGTCTTGAAACAAACAAACAAACCCCGTAACACAAAAAAACGAATATGGCAATGTGTTCTGCCAGACAAGAAAAGAGTTAGATTCACTGTGCTGTGTCTTTCAACTCAATAAGAATATAATAAAATATCTATACATTTTTCCTATCAAGAGCAGAAGATCTTCTATAGCTGTCATTCTTCTTTGAAAGAATACATAGTGTCTGTAATGGCACCGAGTTAATTTCTGTTTGAGATGTTACTACAAGATAAATCATTGTTCTGGGTATAAAGACCAAATATGACACTTTGCATCACAGACTGGCTGGGAGACATACACTGGCTATCAATGTTTTATAAAGTGGCACAGGATGAGGAACTGCTTTGTGTAATTGAAAATACTGGAAAGCCAAAGTCCAAACACAGAGAGAGTGCAACATTTATGTCCTTTTCTTTTTTTTTTTTTTGTTTCTTCTTGAACAAAGAAACTAGTATTCCATTTTTATGTTTACTTGAGTCACTTAAAATGTTTTGCCAGTGAGTCACTGTCAAGACACCAGATGAAAAGAATTTATCAAAAAGAGATAATGTGACAAAGCACCGCAAGTTTATGTTCCAGATTATTATGTAGTAATTTCAATTTAATGCTAGGCTTCTTATTTTCAGTGTATGTTTGCAACAGTTCCATCAAACGTGGAGTTTTTTATGCCCCAGAAGGTGTCAACAAGCTTTGGCTCCTATGGCTTTCTACATTTCCATAGAATGGGAACAACTTTCATCCAAGCTTCCCCAACAGTCTCCCACCTTTTCCTTAAGGGACCACCTCAGGAAGAACGCATGGTTTAGTCTCCATGACCCACTCACCCGGTGCCACTGTGACTGCCAAGAAGTAACTGAAATTAGCTTTAACTGCAAGGCGAACACTAGAAGTAGCTAGACAGACACCAGTAATTCATCCTCCACTTAATGCATATTTCTCCTACTGTTAATCTGCTTGAATCAGTGACCTACAGCTAATGGATTCAATAGGCTTTTTGCTTAAGTCTGATCAAGCTATTACTAATACAGCTGGGCAAAAAAAAAAGTACAAAAAAATACTTTGGATATGATTTTTTAATGACCTTCTCTATTCCTAATGCTTGCAGCCCACTTGCTTCCAGGTCAGGCTAATGTCTAAAGCAATCATCCCAAGCAGCAATGGGTTATCTTTGGTGCAGACAAGCCATTCCATTTGGTGTGCTTTCCTTTTTTTATTTTTTTTTTTCAACAGCAGCTGGGAAAGTAATTGCTGATGGAAACACATGGACATAGCAAGCTTTAGCATCGCCAGGACTGCATTAGACCATGTGGTTAACTTGAACTGCATGTGTCTTAATTCTGAACCCACAACATAAGGGGAGCATATTTCCCTGCTCCCACATCATTAATTGCAATCACTGTTATCCAAATAATCTGGTTCATAGATAAAAATTGGTTTTTAAGAAGTTGGGAGAGAGACAATAGATCCACTAACAAAAGACCAGCTGATCGTTTAGGAAAACTAATAAAAAAATAGTGACATATTAATAAACCATTCTGACTCCTGGCTTGTCAAGTATTTGGACTATGAAGTACGACAAATCCAAAATCCATCTGCTAAATTCTACCGACACCAAAATCTGTAGGAACTCTGATTCTTATGTAGTGTGATGAGTCGGTTCAGTGAGGTCAGCCAAGCACCAAGGGCTGAAATTTGGCTTCAGAAATTCTGACATGCCTCCACCTCTGAGCAATCGCAAAGGCTCACCAAGAGCTGTGAATAGCCCAACCACAAGCCTCCAAACAAGCAAACGACGCAAGAAGCAGCTGAATTAGGTTTTAGCAATAAAAACGTTGTTACACAGATCTCCTACGTGACAAACATCAGAATTAAACAGTTGCGATATTCAGCAATTTTTTATCCAGATAAATATTAAAAACATATTTAATGCAATATTGAAGGGATTACAGAATTCAGAAAAGGGAAAGTCTGACTAATGCTGCAGCTGTGCAGCATTCCAGTGAATCCAAGCCATTGCCAGCATTTATTAGCCACTCAGCCTTTGACAATAAACAATCTGCAGCTCATGATCATATATCCAGACAGATAGATGCACGGTATTGCTTACACAGACGCATTAACACTCTCATGCCTACGCGCTGTGAATACCCTCAACCATTGTCTGTAATTCAGTGAGGCTGTTACAAAAGGTGTAGTTCAATTTTGATTTTATTTTCTTTAATGACTACAGAAAATTAATGTATAGCATGTTTTGTTGCACATTTACTCTTATTTTCTGGAAGAATTACTGTGGGATGAAGTTCGTGAAGACTGTTTATTACTGACATTAAAATAAAGACTTCAGCCATTTTACAAAATCAAATTTTACAAATTTTTGTATAGAAAAGATGTTTTTCCCCAGAATATCTGGAATCAAACTACTTAAAGTTATGATAGTAATTGCAATAGGGAGTAGGTTTTTATCCACTGCAATAAGCATGCTTTGAAAAAGAAAATACCAGTGGAAATGATTGGCTTTGTATTTCTCTGGAGAAAAAAAAGTACAATATTAGGAATATCAAAGAAATTGTCATAATACTATCCCATGAAGAAAAAACTCGAGGATCTTTTTCAATCGTTTTGTGGAATAAGTAACACAAGTTTTGTGAAGTCTCTTCCCTTTAAGCATGCATTCCACACTTGCATGAGGATCACCAGGGACACACAGGGTGGACTCGGAAAGCCACCTCTCTTATCTTCAGTTAAGAGGCTTATTTATATTTGGTGTCTGGTGTAAGTCCAGAAGAGGAAGCAGAGAAAGAATTGTCATTAACTAAACAAAACTGCTCAGTGTGAAAGTGTTTTGGTTTCTTGAAATACCTGGTTCGCCAAGGACACGTTCGAGGGTTTGTAACATGCAAGCTGAGATGCTTGCTTTGACATATAGCATTAAAACTGGAATAATACCAGTCAAGATTAATCTCAGATTAGCCGTTCTGAGAATGGTCTAAAAAAGAAAACAAGAATGCTTGGTAAAGGAAAAGACAGGGAAATGCTTCAATGCTTCTGATAATACAAAGCAGAAAGTCACACAAGAGAGCGTCTCATTTAAAAATAAATATTTTTTCAATACACAAGATAAAATAATTACTTGGCCCCCTTTCTTTTCCAGTTCTTTTAGTAAATGAAGAATTACATGTCACCAGTATTACCCAGTCATATTCTTGTCAAAGTTCAGCATATCAGAGAAAATCTCAAATAATACTGAGAAAGAGATTTTCATCAGCTGGAGAGTGTTTTATTGTGGTACCTTGCTAAGACAGTTTTATAAATACAATCCAAGAACAAGTGGAAAAAGCAACAGAATCCTTGTAATATATGGAAGGATTAGGGTAAGAATAATATAACTATTTTCATTTTTACTCCAGCACTGAATGTTCCAACATTAAATACAACGGGAAAGTATTTTAAAAGCATATTTTTCATTAACATCAAATTTTCCCTTCAGTGCAACCATCTCTGGGACATCCAGACTTCTAAAAATGATGATTCTTAAAGTAGCCTCTGCCGGTGAGGAGGCAAGCCAGCAACAGTGGGACCAAGTGCTAAAGTGGGGACTCAACCAACACCAACTCCATCCTGACCTCACCACACAGGTATCCGAGCTGCTGGACATGTAGATTATGGAACATTTTAGGACAAATATTTTGAGGCAAAGCAAACTGGACTACGGTACACTTTAAAACAGCACGTCGTACCTTACGGAAAGGATAGACAAGAAGCTCAAACGGGTGTAACTCATGAGCAGGACAGACAGGTCTACCTAATCTTTCAACAGTCGTTCCAAATTGCCTGTACTTATTAGCCATTACACTTCAAAACATCTCTCATGGGAGTGTTTCTGGAAAAAGGTGGGCCTATATAGATGCCCATGTCCAGCAGTTACAAAGAATTGAAGTTGTATGGACTTTGATCCTTTGACTGCCAAGACAGCAGAGCAGGTATGGCCAGAGAACAGCCCCAGGGAGGTGAGGGACACCTCTGATCGCACCAGCCATTGCTGAACCATGCTCAAAGCTGAGGTATGGAGCAAGAGTGCTGAGCTCGAAACTGGATACATCTAGCATGAGATAATTAAACACTATTCTGGTTACACTGTTCTCAGACATTTTTAGTAAAACAAGCTTTGTTGAAACACCACTTCAACCTGAACCTGCTGAGTGGCGCAAGGTTGTCACATGGTCAAGCAAAATGCTTGATGCTATAGTGTTACACCAAATCATAACACTGATAGCACTTAGAACCTCTTTCATTAACGACTGAAGAATGCAGGAAATTTAAAAAACTGAACATTATCTTTGAAAGTCCCAACATGGTCAATAATTCACATTTACTTGAATTTCACTATTTCAAACAGAATTCCACCCTGAAGAAGCAGGATATCACCCATGAGTTCACGTCGAGTTCAGCTTGAAAAGCACAATGGTACAGTATGTGCTGCTGGGTATAACAAAATAAAGAAAATGACTACAGCTAAACTGAGATTATCAAACCTGAGAGAGTTGCTGGAATCAATGATCTCCAACTGAAAGCCTACCAGGGCGGTCTGATCCAGAGGACATTTATTACTGTATAAGGAGCACTAGCCCAGGAGACTAGACAAAACTCAATAAATACATTTTTCATTTATGAGTGCAGTGATAACCTGGACAGTCAACTAAGATCCTTTAACAATAACAAAAATTCATTCATTTCTTTGGCCTTTTGTTAAATCTTTTTGATGCTTCGCGGAGGTTTAGAAAAGGCTGTGGTCAGGGATCAGGAGCTCAGATGCAACTGCCTGCAGGTGATAGTCATAAAAGATAAAAGGCCCATAATACCACAAGACATCCAAGCAATCAAAAAGAACATTGGCAGAGAAGAAAAATACGAAAACAAAAGCCTGAGGTACACAAAGTTGTACATTTCCTTTAAAAAGAGATACAGAATAATTCCTACTTCTTTACCATTATAAATTAATCTTCTTTTTAAATAACATGTGAATTGATGACAATTAAGGTAACATCTAAAGTCAAAGTAAAAAAAGCAACAGCTTCTAGCTTGTCCTTTTCCCAGAATAAAGGATAATATTTGCAACTAAGATTTTTAGTAGTATCTGCGTAAAAAGTCGCATCCTAAATAAATGCTATTATTTTTCAAACATGCAACACTGGGTTCTTTCCACTTTTGAAATCAAGCCAAGTAACAACATTGTATATAAAGTAGGGTTTTATCACTGCCATTCTTTTTAGCATTCTTTTTACCATTCTGCAAAAAAAAATAAATCTTTGCATTAGGCCTTTCTTAATGAAATGCTGCTGAGATTCTCAGCTTCATCTTCTAATTATTTAGTTATGAGCAGAGACCGTTGTGGTTTTGAAGATCAACATTACTCTAAATTAAAATTCAGATTCTTAGGATAATCTTGAATAAACTGAAGATAGGACTGTCAGAAGGAGATGATAGCTTTGTCATATACTTTTCAGTAATTGTTTCAACTCTTTTTTGCATCTAAAGGCTATCACACTTTGGTAATTCCATTACGAGAAATCATTTGAGGATGCATGGCTGCATTTCTGCATAATATCAGGCAAGGCTTGCACGGACTTTACCTCTCATTCCTCCCACCTCAGTTTAGGCACCTACATTGTAAGACAACTCACTCCAAGCGCCTTCTCATGGTGGTTCACGCAACTGATATTTCATGGCCTTTTAGAGACTCCTGCATCTTTCCACTTCATAGACTCCCAGCTGTTACAACCCAGGTGAATATTCTGGCTAAAATCAGGTGGGATGAAACAGGCCAGAGGGCAGACTTTGGACTGGACTTCAAAAGAAGTCTTGCATTTATTTCAAAAGCAGCTTAATATTAAGATTCTATCTCTTTCTCATTTCTTCCTCCTTAATGTAGATGATAATTCTTCTTTAGCTAGCAGAAGCAATTTTTGGGATAACTTCTTTAGCAACTTAAAACCATGTATTTCAGAGGCAAGAAGGCAGACAGGAATACGTTAGGCATCTTGTCAGTTGGCATTTTCTGTGAAATTCAGTTCATTGGGGAAAATGTCCTCTTTGAAGTTCAAGAGCTTCACAGAATTTGGAGCAAGTTGGAAGATCAAAAGCAAGACACAAATAACAATGAATTTGTGTGAATTTCTTATTTCATTAAAAACACTTTGCCCTGCTACAGTATTTTGTGCATATTCTGAATACAGAAGTCTTCCTAGATTGGAGGTGAAAAAAAAAAAATACAAAGCAAAAAGCAGAGGGCCCAGAGCAGAAGTTTGTTTCCCACCATGCTCAGAGGAACATAAACATATATCTGCATTTGGTGATACAGGAAAACTTGAAGAATATTCCTTTTTGCATTGTTCTGCATGTCTCCTTATAGCTAGAAATACTATTATGAGCCAAATAAATGTATGCACATTTTTGAGCATACAAAATGGATGTCAATTTGAAGGATGATGTAAATTTTCTGATTTATCCATTAATTCCTTATTAAATAAAAGCTAAGGAGGCTTTACACTTTCATAGCCAAAAGTAGATTGCATTAGAAAAAGCTTCCTAAAATTCTCTTTTGCTTGCAGACTGTTGAAGCCACTATACCTGTTCTTTATCAGCTACTACAGCTGACATCTTCCCCTCACATTTGCCGTTGACTGGTATTTCCATGGCAGACATAAGTAATCATCTGCTTGGGAAAGTAGCATTAAGTATTAATAAATGTAATTCCTTTAATATGCTCTTTATATGACTTAGCAACTAGCAAGAAAAAGGAAAAATAGCATTATAGACAATGGGCTGGCTTTCCATGAACCACTAACAGACCATCAGCAAGGGTGACCACCGTATTTTGATGCTTTAGCCACTAGCACACTAACCTGAGTCAGAAGCCCTGGGAAGCCTGACTTGAGAATATATATTAACTATGAGCAGACGTATCACAAATGCTTTGGAGAGGGAGATACATTCACAAGTTTGAAGACATAATCACTTCTTAAACCTAGAAATACTGCCCCTCCGTAATTTTGCTGCTCTGGACAGTTTGTCCATCGGTTAATTGGCTAAGTCCCCAGCAAGCACTCATCTCAACACAATATGGTAATCTCTGAACTAAATCATGTCTGTAGTGTTAACCCTTTAGGAAAAAATAACTACTCTGTCTGCAAAGTAGAGTATTAAACCATGCTGAAGATTTGCGTCAAATACAAGCAATTTCTGGCAAGTTAAACACTGTGGGAGATATTTTCAAAGCCTCATAAGGACCACAGATGACCCCTTCCCATTATCATTAATTGGCTATAAAGCATCTAGAACTCATGTCAGCTTTGAAAATTTAAGAGTTAATGAAGTATATTTGTTCAAATTCTCATTTCATGTTTGGAGAATCTATTCTGCTACAGTTGAGTAAAACCAGATTTCAAGTTCACTTCAGTAGGATTAGTCTCCTTCACAAGAGGGGACTAACCAGGATTCATGTCTTCCTATTGTTCTCTGTACAACCTTTATCAAAAAGTGCAGCCCTGGAGGACCGACACCTGATGTGCTCCAAACAGGGTGATATACTGTGTTGTTCTGACCTCGTTATATCCTGCAGAGAATCACTGGGTTAATCCAGGGTAAGTGAGACTCTGATGTTTAGAGCAGGTCTGGTTTACAGCAGAATATTTGTCTCTAAATAGGGATGGGAAGAAGTGTCCAGAAGCGTTATTTATAAATGAAGATAAGTGCTGGCTAACTTTCCTGCCTTATGCTTATATCATCTAATTACTTTGGCATGGTGTTTCGCTCTTTCATGTTCCAAGCCTGCTTTGTGCTCTAGCAATTCACATCATTCTCCTTCCTATCTCTTACATTTTCTTTCCCCTCCCTTTAGATACACCATTAACAATCCTAAGTAAACTGGGTTTCAGGGGTTTATATATGCTCGGTGTTACATAATCTCTGCTCCCAGTTTCCCCCCAACACTTCATATTTTTTTTGGCAGCGAGACAATACGCTATAATGCGCACACTTTTAATGGGATCTCCCAGACCCCCATGTCAAAACTCAAAAGCATCCCAAAAATAGCAAGAGCTATGAATCCCAATGGCTAAGTTCTGTAATTTGAGGAGGGGGAAGTCTAGAACTATGAAATTTTTTGAACAACAGGGAAAACTGAATGAGGTGAAAAAGACATAAGATCCAAAACTTACCTGGCTGTATTAATTGTCTTTTTATAGAGCAGAGCCTTCCCTCCAGTATTGATTTTAGGTCAGCAACCTTTAAACTTCCCAGACTGTTTAACATCCTAAGAGGAGTGGCTTTCCTCCCTTCACCTCTGGCTGTGGGATCCTTCCCATGCTCATCACAGTCACTCCCAGCACTGCACCATTCTTTAGCAGGGGCTTCTCTCCACCTCCTTTTCAGAAACTTCTCCCAGCTGTACGTGCTCCATCACTCAAGGGGAAGGATCTGCCTTCCCATCTTCGCTCTGTTCTGGGAGTTTTGTTGGATGATGGGCTGCAGATGAGACAAGGCAAAGAGCCATCCTTCCTAGGGAACACAACACATGGCAAACCACAAACAAGGAAATAAAACAGGTACCATCCTGAACAGGCTGGGATATTATTTCCAAAATTGTATTCTTTGGCTTTCCCTAATATGTGAATTTGCTATAAATTTTTCTTACCAGCTGTGAAATGGAAAGAGACAGAGACAGCTTCAGGAGAAAATACCAGTCTGGTTAGAGCCGTTACAGGCTTGTGGGCACCCGCACCAAAGGGAAGCCTTTGTGGTGGAGGAAGATGAATAGCTGGTCTAAAAAGAGTTCTAAGAAAAGGCAGAAGATCATCTTTAGCTTCCTATTATAAACAGGACAAAATTCTGTCCTGTTGGACACAAGAACAGGATGCTGAGCATCCACAGCAGGGTCCTCAGCACCACCCCCCATATCTGGCTTTTGCTGTTGGAGTACGTGGCCTGGCATGATGTGACTGGGCAACAGCAGCTTGGATCCCATCAAAGAGGGCAAGGAGGAGCCTTGACCTCATCCAAACGTATTGTTCACAGTCTACCCTGGACTTTTGAATGCTTTTTCTGTTTGATCTTCCTAACATTAGCAGATAATTCTTTCAACCTCACTACCCATATCTCCTTCTTTTTGACTTAGCTCAGTTTTATTACCCTAGTAAAGTTTCATAAGTGTATTGTATGTAAAGGACATCTCCTAATTCCAAATTGAGGTAATGAGATATAATTCCTCACCCAAATTGTCTAATTACAGCATATTAAAAGTGACAAATCTCCCTCTTCAAGAATAAAAAAATCAGCAGGTAGCTGGCACAATAGATTACATTTAATTATAAATATTTTCTCCACACTTTTAATAACATGATTTAGGAAAAAGATTTAAAATGTAATGTAAATCTTTTTTTTGCATCTATTTTTAAAGTCTTTAGTTCTTTTATACACAAATGTATATCTGGCTCTAGCATTAATTTGTTGAAACTAGATTAGTACCAGAGGAATCTTTGATCTGTACAATTATCAATTAGATAATTAAAATCAGAAGAGTGAAGATGCTTTGAAGATTTATCAGTAACTTAATTTATTCTCAGTTATTAATTTTCATTGCATAAAATTGAAAAACATGAAACAACAAAGAGCGCATGCTGGCTCTGTAGTGGTCTTTGAACTAACAAGTCTCCTATGAGTTCCAGGATGTATATTCCGGGTTATTTAATTAAATAGTACATGTATTCCTAAGAAAATATAGGCAGAGTCTATGAGGGATAGATTTGTGATTAGTATTGTAGCAAAAAATACATCTATGTTTAAGGTTTTATGAAAAAACAGGTAAGTTTTGAAGATTTTAATTATATTTTCTCTTCAAATGTACTCTAAAAGTTCCTTCATCCTGGAGTAAGAACAGAGTGGACGCTATCATTCCAGTTCAGCCTTTTTTCTTCACTATCTATTGCATTGATGGGAATTAAACATAAAACATCAGGCAGATCAGATCATCTTATGATTACTCATGGTATCCTGCTGCTTAAAATGAAATAAAGGAACCTCATCTTTTCTTACATGGATTAAAGAAAAGATTTTCAAATTTATGCAGTCTACTTGTATTTACCAAAGATGCTGCACAGTGGCATTGTAGTCTCATGTGCAAAGGTGCACTTGCCCTATGATTTTAGCTTCTTCCAGTTAGGCACAGTGATTACTCTAGAATTACTCTTTCTGAGAAGCTGAGTATAATTTACTAATCCAAGTGGTTCCTTGGAAGCCTAAAGGACAGAAGAAATCTCTGGACTATCTGACATAGTGGAATGACGAGTAAAATGAATATGTAGGTGGTAAAAATATTGTTTATGGAACACTACAAGCCAAAAAAAAAAATTTAGCCTAGTTTAAACACTTAGATACATTAAAGACAGATTGGGTATGAATACTACCAGAAAACCTCCATGTTTGAAGTTTTTGAGGGTAAAGAGTTTTTTTAAAATCATAGCATGCAAGTCAAAACAATGGAGATGGATATTGCATTTGGAGATTATAAAATTTAGGAGGAGTTAAAAAATTGAAGTTAAGAAATATTTTTCTGGTTTTTAGAAAAAAACAAAGTATTTGAGGAAGTTTGAGGGGGAAAAAAATGCTTTTTTGAAAACCATTTGTTGAAAAATTAAATATATTGACAACCCTGGGATCTTTCTATTACAAAGCCTTTCCAAAACCAAGGTCCTTTCCACCAGAATGTTGAGGTACTAGTGATCTGTCTCAGAAAAAAGAAGGAAGCATGTCAGAGCATTTCGGCAGCAAGCCACCAGCCTGACGGCACACTGACTGAGTTTCATCGTTTAATATCATAGAAAATTACCAGAAATCAAGCTATGCATTGTAACAGCCACCGAAGTCTACCTTGTATAGGAAGGATTTTAAAAGCTCTGTCATTCAAGATCTGTTTGCAAGCCTGATTTTGAAGGCTCATGTGAAGTATTCTTGTTCATCCACCTCATGTACTCAGACGAGGAGATGCCACTTTTTTCTGTTATGTACAAACAAGAAAAAAAGAATGGTATCCCCTTTCAGTAACAGAAGTTCAGAGAATAAGTATTCTGCCTACCAGCCTACCATCCTTATGTAGTTTTTCTAGATGTATAGAGGGTGAATAACTGAAGATTCAAATTGCATTGCAGATGAAATCCCAGAAGTTCCTCTGTTCAGTCATATACATCTACAACAATTTGTTCCAGGAATCGGGCTTTCCACCACCACTTCATACACGTGATATTGTTAGTAGTTCCTGGTTTCAGTTAGGAGAGAAATCACAAAAATATAGCTTTTCTTAAGTATTTTTATATGGATTTCTATTGCCATTGTAGCTTAGAAGGAAACCATAGCAGAGAAACAGATCACAGCAAGATAATAAGTATCCAGACCATAAACAAGGGTGAGTTATCTCTTCCATTCAGATGAGTATTTAGGTAAATGTTACTTTAATCAGAAGTGATCAACATGCCCTTAAGCTAAATGCAAAAACCTAGCTCAGTGAACTGATATTATAAGCATGAAATAGAAAGCATCAGCTAGGTCAGATGAAAATAATCTTTTTCTAATATCATGGAGCTGAGTAAAAACAGAGTTACAACTTCTACTTAAAGTTCTCTGATAGGAATAATAAGTGGAATGACACAATTTCTGGCATTCACCAGAAAAAAAAGCAACTCATATTTTGCGAAGTTAATTAAATGCTTTTACCACACTACGGATCGCTTCTTGTTCAGAGTGGTCAGACACTATGCCAAGCAAGCATCATCATAAGCTATCCATCTCCTCCCTAATTTGCTTCAACAAAGCCTACAGTATCCTCCTTTTTATTTTTTAATGAGCACTGCTGGCTTGGCCACTTCTGCGGACCTGAGGAAAGGGAGAGCTCCATCTCATATCCACGTACTACGCAGTACATCTCTCTCAGGCACTTCCCACATTGCTTCTACACAGTAATAGAGCCAGCAAGTTCTCAACAAATGAATTTTTATGAGAAACTAAATGCCACTGCTTTAAAGCTAAATAAAATCGTTTTAATTTGATAAATGGTTTGCTTAAGAACTCAGAAAATTTTCACTCCAATATATCTTCCCCTTTCAGAATATACTCTGATTATGTAAAAAAAATGCTGCAATGTACCTCAAATTTGAACATGGCTACTCTGACTTACTTTCCAGTAATTCAGAATGCAAAGCAGCACTTCCAGTGATTTGTGCCATTCTGATAACTCAGAATAGTCAGGAACTGAGTTCATGGCTGCTTTGCATTCCCAAAGTGACAGAAAATAAATGGATTGTCCTAGGGAAATAATCCGCTCAAGTTCTCTTCTCCCTTCTTTCACCAACATTATATCAAATAAGTAATACATTAAAAAAACCCAAAAACTTTTACTGAAGAAATAAGACAGACATACATAAAAGTTGCGATGTTTCCTCATTGGAAACTTTTCATATTCTTTTTTTTTTTAATTCTTCAGAAACCCTGTCTGATGATCCCTAACAAATTCATTCAACCATGAAAACATGCTTTGCGCTCCGTAATGCACAGAGCGTGAACACTGTGGTGCACCTTTCCAGGAATACACCCTGCGTGCACACGCACAGTTTTAGCAATCAGGTCGGTAGGTATGTGGCATGCTTGATGTGAAAACGTGATGGAGCAAGGCAAGAGGAGACCATAGTTTGTTCTACAGACTGCCCACGATAAGCAGAGGAAAACAACATGCTTCAGCCAAACCAGCAAACACATTGCTCCTGTCCTCTGCCTCCCAAGTCCTCTGGGGCAGAGCAGTTCACCCAGAGCATCCCGTAAGGCAGAGCTGTCAAAACTGCCAATGAAACCACACACGAGTCCTACCCCAGCCATAAGCACATGTGGGAGATCCGTGCGTGGATCTCTTTCTTTGAGGGGGCACGTGCGCGTATGAGTTCCTTGTAGGACCGGGGAGAAAACTGTGCCAATTGTATATCCACTGACAGAGAAACTCAGCAAAGACGGTAGAGCTCAGAGTCCTAGGAGAGAAAATGGGAGTAACAGTTTCCTGAGGACTGCTAAGCCAACACACCATTAAATGTACCTTCTAACATTGTTCTGTTCTTCCACTCTTGCAGCTACCACATGTGATGGACAAAATCCAAGTTAAACACTCTCACCAGAGCATGCTCCAAGACAGACGACTGGGCCTCAGGCTTCGCCAATACAATGCAGTTCTATTCTCTATTTATTTTTGTAGTTCAAAGACCTGGCAGTAGCCCATTTGATGCCTGCAATAAGGACCAGTGGGCTCCTGATTACTGCCATGAGATTTCCAAGCCCACAGACGGCATGTATTCCAGCGTATGCCAGTCACCAAGATAGACTATGTACAAATAGCAGCAGGATTCTCTGAAAGAAAGAAGAAAGCCAGCTCCCATTTCCACTTTGAACCCCCTCATGATAGGCTGCCAACTTGAGGACCTTGCTTTAATCACAGCAACCACATGAAAGAGTTTATTCTGTTTATCTTGGTTCTTTTAGGAAACCAGTGATAAGTCTGCCATGAAAAAATTCCGTCTTCTCCTGGAAGCTGGCATACTTGTCCCAAGATACGGGCTTTGATTTCATTTTAAGTGCAGTTATTTGCAGTCATATCAGAGCGCACGAGTTTTCTTATTCTACCAGATGATTTCTTTTCCCTAATAAGCAAGCTGTGAATACTTCAAAATTCCTCTCAAGTACAATGGCATCTCTGGCTGGAAGTGGTGGGAAAAGGACAGCAGATCCTCCTAAAGCTGCAGCTCAAGTGTGCAGGCTGCATCCTTGATGTGCACACCTGGCCAGGGGAGCAAGAGGTGCTGGAAAAAGAGCCGTGGCCCACACACAGGAGGAGATGAAGTGTGTGATGGACTAACTTTTCTTTCTCCCACTGGGCTTCCTGAAGCAAATAGGACAAGTGCAATATTAAACAAAAACATGAGACTGGCACTCAACTACTAAATACGAAGTTGGACAATTACTTTGCTATGGAAGAGCAATAACAAAGAAAAACAAAAGACACAGACTAATTGCAGATAAAAGCATATAATCCTCTTCCACATGAGCTAGCTGTGGGGTTTTGGCTGTGCAGTATTGTGGATAACCAAACAGGTACTCTTGTCCCTGTAAATCAGAGCAGTATATATACTTTTTAACTTTGCTACCGCCTATAGATGGCTGGCTGCCCCCCGTGCTGGTTTTGGCATAGCCAGATTCTGTAGTGCTATTGCATCAGTCTTCTGGGCTCACCAGGTACCTCACAGGGCTAAAGTGTCAACGAATGCAACTGTCTCTCTGCCAATAAGAAGTTTTAGAAGTTGTGAAATGGTTCTTTTGAACCCAATGGATGCAAGGTAGTGGCTGTGGTGATGATGGGAGTACGTGCTGGAGGTTATTTAGGCACAGGTTGCTAAAGGACTTCAGAAGCAGATGTTAGCAGTCTGCTGTAACCGAGTGAAAGACATTTATGGACATATTTGATTCCTGGATGTTACATGAAGTCTCAACTTCTGGCAAAGACATAAATGAGAATGGAGAGGAAAACTCTTCTCGTATTTGCAGAAAGAGGCATAACTTTCAGATCCTGAAGGTTCATTATCTTCAGCACAACCATTTTTCCTCTGAAATGTAGGTTATATTACTACATTTACTTCTGACTTCTCAGCCCTTGGCACCTATAATTCAATTTTCCCATTTAAAAAATTGCTGAGGTCTCTATGCTGATATCTCAGCAAACACAATATTTCATCTCTAACTGTATCCTGTTTAGTCTGGATTTGTTCATGTTCACAAGCAGTAGATTTGAAATACAGCCTTGCAGAATAATCAGTAATAAACACACAAAAGTGACAGGCAATAATTTCTTAGTTTTCATGGGAGATAACACAAGATCTTTTGCAAAACTTTGACATATAGTGTGATTGTGCCAATTTACCTCTCGCAGTAAGATAGAGTTATTTGTCTTGTGAGATATTAGGAGATGCTACTATAAATCTTGCAGTATCTTGCAAATGTGCAATTACTCCTCACAAGTGCCCAGATGGGGATTATATCTCATTATATCAAGTGCTATGCAAAAAACAAATGTCTGACTGTAATTAATGGGGTTGGAAACTTCAAGAAGAACAGATCTGCTGATGAAAAAAACACAAATGGTCAGAGTTTCGACTTGAATAACAACTCAGATGACTGGATGTTTATGTTAACCTTGTCCAAAGTATGTAATCATCCTGAGAATGCAAAACTGGACTGAATCACAGGAGTGACCTTCCTTGCAAGCTTTCCACTTTGTCCTTTGTCTACGTGTTAGAAAGATGTCCAAAAAATTTTCCTTTCTCATGCTACAGTAGCATTTAGATTTCTGACTGTCTTCAGAAACAGAAGTATCAGACCCCATAAAAAAGAAGAAAATCAGTTTTATACAGTGTTAAGGTTAAAAAAAGATCTGTTTTGGTAGATGTTTAAATGAGTTCCTATTTCATGTGTGAATCAATTCACTCGAACACCTAGACCTGTTGTTTGCTCACTTAGGTGTAACACGGCATTGCCAAATTCCCAATTACAAGCCTTAAGCAAATTTCCCAACAAAAACTATTCCCATTTCCCCTGCCTGGAACCTTAAAACATGTCACTGAATAACCACTTCCCTCCACGTACCACTGTAGCATTCTGATGTCTGTAGCAAACAGACATCTTCCCTGGACTATCCTGCTCAAGAACAGCCTGAGGCCAATCCACACACTTTGCAGCATTTCCATTTCCTTTGCCCCAGTAACAGATTTCCCCAAAGAAACATATTTGGATCATCTCAGCTGTATGCCAGAGATAGCCAGCTATACAGGCTTGCATTTTTTTCCCGAGCTTTTTTGCAAGAAGCTGAGCTGAACAGGCTCAGTCTAGCATATACTCAGGTTTGCTTTTATTAAACTTGACTTTCAATGTTAGTCATGAACAAATCATCAGACTTCTAAATATTTTTTCCCTTAGTGCCAACATAGTTAAAGAAAACTGCGTCTAAATAAAGTTATTCTTATTGTCTAATAAACATTTTAATTAAATACACCGAGTGTTGGTCCATCTCAAAAATATTGTTAAATGCTTTGAGATGTGAGTTTTCATTTTTCGCAAAAAATTACATTTTACATCTATTCCAAAGGAAGCACAGGCAAGTGAGATCAAATTTTTAAGGTGTAAAGTAAAAACAGCAGAAATTTTTAATTCAAGAAAAATGACCCTTTATGAGCAGAAGGCTTCAAGTTTACGATTGTACAAATTTTTCTCTCATTCTCAGAAGTGGAGAGAAGAAAAATGAAAGCAATTCCTTTTCTTTCTATTGGAAAAAAGGAGCCAAAAGCAGAGGTGGGTAAATTCCGCTTACCTACCTTTAATTTCAGCCTCAGCTCATGCTAGAGAATTTAAGTGCTTGGAGTAATTGGCCCTAATAGTTGCCCTTGAAAGATTGCTGCTGTTTTATGTTTAGGAATACCAACTTTGACAAGATACGCCAACACTTAATTTGTAGTTGGACCACTTAGTAGGTGAGTTGACTTTGATCGCCTTAACACTTAAAAAGAAAACCCTAACAAAAATCATACACTGAACAATGCGAATAAATATGCTGAAATATCTCTGCATTCTTGAACTCTCTTAGCCTCTTTTTTTGATCTGTGCAACTCTGAACAGGACAAGAATCATTTTGTATTATTTGTATGCAGTCTGTTCAGGCAAATCTCCCTGCAGCTTGGAGAATATGACACCAAAAACTACACAATACTGAAATCTACTCTGAATTTTTCATGGGTAGGGAGTTAACAAGACAGAGGTCTGCCTACAGATTAACTAAGAAAGTATTACCTGGATCTAATGATATGCTCTTGCTTTCCCTAAAATAGTATAATGCAAACCAGAATAAAACTCTGGCTGTATGTCCACAAAATATAATTTTTTCCACCAGAAACTAGAGCAGTTTAATGTGTTGATTTTTACATCCTGCTACAGTCCTTTAATAAAATCAGCCTGGAGTTTGGAGAGTTCAGCTATTGTATTTAAAAGGCATTAGTGTCCAGATCGTAAATTTGACCATTTCTCCCTCTCCCCAGCCCTTAACAATATTTCAACAGAAAGAAAAGAACCAAACTCTGCTTGGTAACATACTTACGTAATTTTCAACCCCCCCCAAAATTGCAGGTTTTTTATGTTCTACTAATTTTTCTAACAAAGCCAGCAGAACAGTCTCCTAGCAGTTGACTGAGGCTTCTAATCCAACAAAGCACTTAAACGCATACTGAATTTTAATCTTCTTTTAATCTTCCAAGTTGATGCCTTGACATCAACTGAAATACCCAAGAGTAGAACTAGATAGGAATAGCAATACTTCCTGCCTAAAAAAAAAAACCCAATTGAATAAAAAAAAATTCTAAGAAATTAAACTCAACTCTGTACCTCCAGAAACCCCTAAAAATATCTAATTTTTTTCAAAGAAATTAGAAACAAACAAAGTTTGGGCCTCCTGAATGCATGCCAGGAAAGCTCCTGTCATCTGCCAGAAAGAGAACTTACAGCAGGGAAAAAGGTGGCTTCAATAAGCCCAAGAAGGGAGCAATAAAAGCAACAAAATTATTGTGAACAGCCTGGTATTTAGTAATTAGAGCCATAAAACCATTGCTATTTACTCACTCATATTTTTTTTTTATAGCTATCATGGCAAAAGAAATGGGAAAAGGATGATGGGATGGTTTTGAGAAGTTTTAATTGTTTGAGAAGCTCATCGTGTCCAAGAGAGCTGTTAAGAATGAAAGCACAAAAGGGCTTATTGGGAAATTTCATAAATGGGCAGTCTGTTCTGTTCCGTGAGTAAACCTGATAAAGACAACTTCATGAGCTGTGTGCAAAAAAAAAGTCAGCATAATTTGCTCTGAGTGATGAATTTAGAAATGCTTCTTGAATGAGTAAAAACATCAGTAACTGTGGGAGAGTTACGTAACTGAACTCAATATCTGTATTAACTTAACATGTTAGACATTTCATTCTTAACTCCTGATAATCACTCTGCTGTCAGTAGCGTCACTGGTTCAGGGTAGAGAGTGTATCTTAAAATTTATGATGGAAAAATAACCATAAATTTTGATCGATCTTGTGTTACAGAAACTATAAATCTTAGATCAGAATTATAAACATAAGTTTTGAAATCCAAACAAGGTCAAGGAGTACAAACTGAAAAATTATTCTCTAGCCCATGAAAACTCATACTTGGAAGATCAAAACACTCCACTGAGTGTCTGAATAAATTCAATATTTCTAACAACTTCATAACAATGTGAAAGACACAAACTTAATGGGAATTTCATGTTCAAAGTGCTCTGATATTGGATAGAAAGTTGTCAAAATTAAAAATACTTCATAGAATATAAGTTGTGAAAGTTTATGTCAGAACAATTAAAACATATAATTTAAAATAAGTTAGTAACTTATTCAAACAAAATAGTTCATAATTATTTAATCCTAAACCTAAATGTAAAATAAAACAAAAATAAAATTCATCATTTCAAAAAAAAATTTACATCATTGAAACAAATCAAGAAATCAAAACAAGTCATTAAAATTTTCTTGTATTGAAAAAGTTAAAATTAATACCTTCCTGTGACATTTTTTAATATCTATGAAGTTCCTTAGTCTGATAAAAATTTATTCTAGAATTTTGTTTCATCTGCACTGTAGTTTAGTAAACATTATAGAAATAATTTGAACATTGTGAAACAGAAGTGCCAAACAGAAATTTTAAAATATCCTTATGATGCATTATAGCAATGACCAGACATACAATTTGAAAATCCCTTTTCTTCAGAATACTAAAAATCCTGGGTTTATGTTAATGTCTCAGTTAGAGCTGGGATTTTCAGAGACTAATTTTTAATATAAAATGGGTGTCTAACTTTCTGAGATGAGCTTGTGAAAATTACAGCTGTGTAAGTAAGGAACTGTTGAAAGTTTTTATTATAATAGTCTTGATGGAGACGAGCCAACCAATTCATATACATATTACAGCACAGTATGTCAAATGTATTATGGTTAGATGTTTCAATGGATTGCTGAACTTCTCACTTCCACAGCTCAATTTCAAATAGGACCGGATTGAATGCAGTCACCATTAGTACCTTTTCAGTGACTACAGTAATACCTGTAAACTAATTCCTTGGAAAATTGAGCCAATTATCAATTCTCTAATTTAAAAAATAATAATAATAATAATTCAACCAAAAGCCTAGTTTCCTTCGGCAAGCTATGTAGGTAAGACGGTAGTGCTGCGGGTCCTTTTTATTCACTGTGAAAATTTTTATTGCTTTGGGGGTTAAAAACCAAAAAAAAAATCCCAATTAAAATATAACTGTTGACTGAAATCGATGGCCAAGATGTGTTCCAAAGGAATCCAGCCCCTCTCCGAAATCTTTTCTTACAACATCTTACAGATCTGGTATGTTGACTTGTCTTTTTTTTGTCTACAGTTTGGCCACAGAAGCTACGAGAACTTAAATGTAAAGAGCCATTCATACAATTAAATGCTTCTTGAGTTGCAATGATTCAGATACACCAAGGCCACCATAAATTCCCCAATCCAGGAAAGACCTCCAACCAAGTGCAGCTGCAAAAGCAACTTGTACAGCCACTGTCTTTTTCTGTCTTTCAAGGCAGAAGTGCCTGAGGACTTCAAGGCTTCTTCTTTGCATTCCTCCTTAGCTTGCCATAACTGAGATAGTGACTTGGAAGGAAAGAACATACTTTGTTGTTTCACAGCAATATTTCAAAGGACAACTCTTGTGCTTTTGCCCAGAAGTGCTGGGAAATAAAAGGATTAATATTTTCTAAAGGAAGGTAAAGTAATATGTGAAAATGGCATACATTTGTAACACGTGTGCTTGAAAAACTAAACGAAGTTTCAAGGTTTAAAAAAAAATAAAAAGGAAAAATGTATACCTAACCATCTGATTAGATAGAAATAATCCATGCATTCTTCCTGTCCTAATGTCACTCTAGAATTCAATGCCACGATAGAAGAATTATTTAATGTAACAGCCTTATCCATTGCCAAGAGCTTTCCACACCGTAACAGAAGGCTGGGCTGTGCTTGAATGCTTTGTTAGTGGGTATAGAGACCAAGAGGAGATCAAGGAATATGGTGCCTTCAAAGTCTATGCCAAAGACTTCTAGTATTTTTCGTATATTTTCGCTCATTGCCAGCTAGATAGTGACAAGTGAAACTATTCCTAATTAGTTTAATTTGGAATTACTCTAGAAAGCAAAGCCAGCCTAGTTCAGTAATGACATTAATATCCAATAACTAGGTCACATTATCCACAACACTATAGAGACTAGAGTTCCTTGTGGAAAACAACTTTCTGCATTGTCACAGGACATTAATAAAATCTAGGATTTATCTAGTTCAATGATGGATTCAGTCAAGCAGAAAATTAACCAACACACAGTCTAGTCACCAATCCGGTAACTCTAAAATGCCTGCAGGATGTCAGGTATCAAAAGTCCAGAGAGCTGTCTTACAGAGTGTTTAGACAAAAGAGAATTTCACTTAGAAATGAAAGATTAGATGATTTAATCTACTGAGCAGTGCTCAGGGCAGCAGGTAGGCAGGACAGGTATCAGAGGCACTCTCTTGGCTCCTATGACCCCTCAGGTAGGACTGGATTTGCCATGTGTCTCTTCTGTTTTCGTCCAATATATTTCCTAAACCTGGGTACGGGGAGTCTTGGCATATAGCAGAGGAGCTCTCTCTGGCAATGAATTCTGCATGTGGGCTAAGGAAATTTAAGAAAATCCAGATCATGGAAGTCATTGTTTCAAATGTCTTCCAGTTGTTTTCTGTCAGTCACAGTACGCCAGTATACCATGGCAGTACCATGCTGCTGAGAACCTCTGATGTTGCAAAATATTTGATGATGAAGCAGAAGAATCTATCAGAAAGGATGGACTTATACTCCCTAAGGAAAACTCAAAGCAAAGGCTATGCCTAATCTGTCTAACCTGCAAATAAAGGGTATTAAGGTCCTGATCTCACAAATTTCCAACACACTCCAAGCGTACACTATAGTCGTCAGGACTGCTGTGCTTAGCATGGAAACAATATATGAGAAAGAGGAAGAAAACTTACATCTGTAGTTATAAGTACCCAGAGTTTCATGGTTCAGATATAGCTATGGATGACTTATTTGAGATGAAGGTATGGACAGGTATAGGTTCATCTAAGAAGCTGACACAGGAATCTCGTAAGCACATTATGTACCATATCCTTTAATTCCAACTACACATAAAGTAAACAACAGTGCAAAAGACTTAAAGATTTTTTTCAGTTTATCAACAAACTTAAAACAACAAAAATATCCAAAGGAGCCTTCAGTAAGTGCAGACAAGATCGCACACTTACTTTCCCTGATTTACACAGTAGATAAGACACCAACTTCTCTCTCAGTGGGAGAGAATTGCTTGCTTTTTACACTAAACTGAGATGTTATTCAGGCTTGATAAATACTTATTTCTTTTTTTTATTATTTTTAAATATGCTACCTCAACTTTTAAAAATAATTGTAAAGAACAAAACAAAGAAAAAAGGCATAACTGAAATTGTTCATCTTGAATGATTTATTTATTTCTTTTCAAGGCTTACACTAGCTGTGCTGAAATAAATTGCTATGATATATGCAATCAGACATTGGCATGCTTGTTCAGTACTTCTGGGAGATTATGTGGTTTTACACTAGACAAATGTCAAGGTCCTTAAATTTTCACCAAGGTACGTTCCCTGTGGTTTCATTGCAGAGGTCAAGATTTTAATTACCAAGGGCAAATGTATTTTTTAAGATGGGATTATGTATTTATAAGTTTTTTCATTGTGGTTTACTCTTTCTTGTAATCAGCATTGTTAAGAGCTCTAGTAATGTATAATTTATTAAAAATATTCTTCTTCTTAGATCATCTTTGAAAATGTATTCTGTTTTGCAAGTATATCTTTTCTTCATAAAGTGATTACCAGTCAAAATGACATGCATTTGTAGCCTTTCAGAATAAAAATAAAGCTGGTTTTGAAACTGCTTCCCCTCCACTAAAATACAGTTTGAGAGAAGTGTAGTTTTCAATTTGCACGGTAGAGATGCAGTAACCAATTGGAAGGCAGTCGCTGCTGGGAACATTTGGTGTCAATTACAGCAGGGTTGGGGCGGGGGGAAATATATATATATTTTTTTTTTTTTTAGAGAAACTGGTGAAATCACACGTTTTTCATGGGTTCATCAGAAGTGAGGATTTCCTGTATTTTCTGCCCTGTCAAAAGGCTGTTTGTCCCAGCAAAATGTCAAGATGTCTTTATCTAAGTAATTGCCCCACTTGCATTCTCAGCAGACCAGAAAGTTGTACCATTTTCATGAGTAATAATGAGAATACTAGAATGTGATTATTAAATGCAGACATCTAAGGGACAGAAATTGTAAAAACGAAGGACAATTTTCCACTTACACTTAAGTGGCTGCTACTGTTATTCCTGGAACTGTCCCACGACTGCTGCTATTGGTGGCCATATATCTCAGAGGCCAGGTCTGCCTTTATCCTATGAGTAACCTATCCCATGACTGGTCCCTCTGATTTCATTCCCTACCCTTCCAACATAGCTATGGGACAGAATCAGTGCCTTATGATCCAACAAAAAAGCTCTCTATGTGGATAAGTAGAGGTGTTGCACTTTTCTTAAAAGCATTTTTAGGCTACAATAAAACATACATGGACTGTAGTTTTCAGTTCATAAAGAAAACCAGTGCTTCCTGGGTTGAAAAAATGACCTCCGATGAATAATAATGTCCTTGCTTGTGACTTTAGAACTTAAACCCCATAGGTTTCACCTTTTTCAATCCCATAGAGCAATTCCTTTCCCCATAAAGCTCCAGCTCACATCAGTTTTATTACATACCTTCAATACGTCATTTTAGGCTACAAATGTGCTGAATGAATTTTAAGTATGTTCTACCAATCATAAAAAAAAAAAACAAACCCCCCTACATATAGATCTCCAAACATGGTAGAGTACAGAAATTGTGTCCTGTTGGGAAAGAAAACAGCCATAGCTGTGCATGGACTGTTGGAGAACCAGCAGTGAATCAATCGAGCTATTCTTGGTTCCTCCAAAGAAAACCAGTATTTTAACTTTTGCTTTATCTTTGTGCCTCTAGCACACAAAGGCTGCATTGCTGTGCATATAGCCAAAACAATGACACTCAACTTCTGAACATACTGGGTCACAAATTGTACAGCTAGGAAGGCATCTCCTAGAGTGAACTTGGGGATGAGAGGGTGTCACTGGGAGTTACTAAGGAAACACAGGTTTCCCTGCAAGTGATGAAGGTTTATGGTCTGGCATTAGCAAACTCAAAGTAGATGACAACTCACTGGAAAAAAAAAAGAAAAAAAAACAACAACAAAAAAAAAACCCCCCGGCTTTCTCGAGCTGGCATAGTCTCTTCCGTAAGTTTTGCAGCCTTGTATCTCACCAGAGCTATAAAGGGAGGCCCAGAACGTGATCTCATTTCCACCACATCTGGAAGGATTCCAGTGAAGTCACTAAAATCCCTCTCTTGTGCCTCCAGAACAATAGGCTGCAATTACTTCAAAAACTGTTAGCCACCAGAAAAGGTGGTAGGAATTCTCCTTTTCTAGAGGCACATTCGACTAAAACATGCAAATTCCATGTCCCAAACATTAGACTTCTACCTAAGTCCTAAGCAGGGCTTTAGGAGTTACTATAGATCTCTCTTTCACTCCATTGAAACTCAGACAATTTCATTTTTAGATGCCTCATGGGTTGATTGCAAAGTACAAAGCTGCTGAAGTTTTTAGCTCTTGCTTCTAGACATAAGGTGCTCAATATTAATGCAAAGCTTTATTGCACATTAAAAGCTACTGAAAGTAACTCACATTTTTTCCTTCCCTCTCCGACAATACATTTGGGTCCCATAGCAGTAAGAATAACTTGAATTTATAAGTGCAGTGTGACAAAAATTACTGCAAAGTGTATTTTTTTTCAAAAGGCCCTAAAATTTTCCTTAGAAGAAAATGCCATTTTCTGTAATTCTATGTTAGCTCTGATTATCAGGATTTCCATTACTTGCAAAAGAATTGCTGCTTTCATTTGGGAGGATAGCTAACGGGATACATTCTCTCACAGTAAAATTAGCATTACAATTAAAACAGCATTCCATTCTGATATCTTACTGGCACAAATCAAGCACAACCAGTACAACTTATCATACAGCCACCTCAAACTAAAGGCAATTAATACATCGCCATTTATTTACACTTATTTATTTATGTGTGGTTCTAGAAAAACTCCACATATTTCTCTGCACAGGACATTTCTTGGTCTAATTAACATCCCTTTAATCTTTTCTATTCAATATTTTATCAGAAGATGTGTGACAAAAACTTATTCTTGACTTTAATATCTTAATGAAATATTAATTCAGTTTATAGACAAGAATATTAAAACTGAAGGGAACTGACATGACAATTTCTCTGGTCACTCACTGCGAGGATTATTCTAATTTTACCTTGGTGAAACCTGGGAAATACATTGTTAGTACTTCTCTGTCTCCTCCTTGTAGCATTATTAGAGAAGAGTTGGCATAGTCTCATTTTATTTATTTCATTCAGAGACCTCCTCACCTACCTTGGCTTATCTTTTTCCTTCTTTCTTCTCCCACCCACTCCCAGTCATAAAGCTTTCTGTAAATTATAGTAAGCTTCACAGTTCTGTGTGTTTAAAAAAAAAACCCTCATAAAATAAAAACTTTTTTTTTTTTTTTTTTTTTAAGTAGAACAGATGTAGGGTGCTTAAGAGAGATGTGAAAACACTCTCATTTGACTACCCTCATTTGAGGGCAATTTTTGGCAACAGATGAAATTCATAAAGAACACGAGGAATAAATTATCAGGTCATCAACATTTTTGCAGCCACAGAACATCAGGAGAAAAATGAGGAGGAGTAGTTAGGTTAGGTGAATCAATGGAGAAGTTACATATAAAAAAAAAAAAAGACAAGAGGGTCACTGTTTGTTTGATCCCCTTGAAATTATTAAGTCAAACTGGTTTTTTTTATTATTTTTCTTTTTTTTTTCCCTGCATCTCCTAACTTTCAGTGTCTTGTGGCCAAGTGCCTGTCTTGGGTCTCCCAGAGCCTGCTCTCAGACTTGAATACTTACCATTTCAAATAAGGTGCTAAAGCATAGCTTCACACTCAGGTTCCACATACCTTAAACAGTCACGCAAAGCAAAGCACCCAACATTAGTGGTAACATTTGGAAATAACGGTCTAGTACAGCACGCTGCGTGAAAGAGAAAATAATATGAAATTTTCACCTTCCAATGACTGCATGTGTAAAGTAAGTATTTTACAAGCCTTGTTATATCAGATTACTTAGAAATGTGTGGGATTTGTCCTTTCTTTGAGTAGAAAGAAATGTTTCCTACTTTCAACTGTCTTATTGCTACCAGATCTATTGCTGCTGCTGCAGAAATAAAGTGAATACATCAACAAATCAACAAGGAAAGATTTCTTTTTCTTAATAAGTTAAATGACTAGGAAATGACCCATCTACAGTGGTCTCATGCCAAAATTGGAAGTTAAAAACAACTAAATAGCAGGAATGGAACACCTTGCTGCTACAACTTAAGCATTCAGAAATTCACCATATGCTTGACATATGCTAAAGGTCACAGGCAGCCAATGGCAAAACATAAGAGTTTCTAAATGTTATAAATTACCATCTTTCAGCTAAAAAGGCACTGAACCCAACACATAATAGATTTTAACACTGGAAGGACCTAAACTATGATTGCTTTCTAGTCTGATCTTCTGCAGTAGGTACTTGAACTGGTTGCAACTGATAAAAGATGAATTACCCTGTTTTCCATACATCATCCACCTTCAGATAAACCAGCACCCCCTGAATGAATAGTATGCAGATAACTCCCAGATAATGTACAAGTTAATGCATAAAGCAGCTGATTCTAGACAGTAGGCAAGAGCTATGGCAGATTTTCTCCTTCCCAGCCCTCTCCATAGAACACGCTTCTCCATCCCACCACCCCATCTCCCACACGCTCTTCCTTTGGCCCTTCACTCTTGATACTCACAGGTCGATAAATCAGTTCAGCGCAGGGAGATGTGATGGCTGCTGGAGGTGCAAGGAAGTCAGAAGCACAGAAAGAGGGAGGAGAGCTGTGGAGAGGATGGGGGAAGGCATCACCAAACACCAACTGGGACAGCAGGACACGGAAAGGGAAAACACTTGTCCTCATAGGGCAACATGTGACATTTGGGAAAAACCACACTAACTTTTATTCTTATGGTTTGACTCTTGCTCCTTGCTGAGGTCAGTCTGGCATATGAAAGGAAAGTCTGGAAAGAAAAATCTCTTTGTTATTGTCATGTACACAATAATCTGTGCTGCAGAGTAATTTCTAAGTATGTCAAATACATAGGTATGTACGACCAAGTTTATGTATATAAGTAAAGGTCTATAAATATTGGAATTTCAATAAAATGTAAAAAGTTCACATTTCTATATTACAGAAAGTCATTCCAAAATGAGCCCTGACTTACTGCGCTTTTGTGTGTAATAGTCTTCGGCACATGACCCCATGTTCTCTCTCAGTTCATTTTTTCCACAGTATTTCTAGTTTTCCCCCCATTTTCTAATTGTACATGTTCCATATCCACAGATTGTTCTCTTTATTGGTTAAAAACTGGACCAGAGTTAATGTATGCTAGTCAGCAGGCTAACATGGTATTTAAATTGATCAGCCCATAAGCCAGGTCAGACATGATAGCTTCTGAGCTCAGACTTGGGGAAGGAGGAAGAAAAGGCAGGGGACACTAACTCGAAGCTCTCTCCTTTACCTATCCATCAATTTTTACCTACCTGTAAAAGCAATTTTTTTTCTGAGAACTTTCTACCAGTCTAAAATACTCTTGAACCTGCCAAATAGTGCATAGATGGATGAAGACAGAGAGTCAAACAGCATGGTAACATAAACTTTCTTTCCCCTAGCTCTCAGTTTTTGCCCAGTACAAATGTCTTTTTTTTTTTTTTTTTAATCTTTAGAGCTCATATCAGCCTTCCAGTCAGGAAAAAAACATTTTGGCATGTGCTTTGTTCTTTATTTTGGTTTAGCTCATCTTTATTTGACACATCAACCAAAGCCTGCTCCTGAAGTTATATCATAGCCACGGGATATGACTCCTTGTACGATTAAAGTTTAGATCACATGAAATGAGACTAATTGCATTAGAAAAGGGTATGTATGCATACCACAAAATATTTTTCTGCAGGCTATATTGTGCTTTATAAAAGCAAGAGGTAGGAATAGACATAAAAAAAATTATGTCTGACTTTGGCAACTGAATCCGTAAACTAAAATTTGGGAAGAGATATGTAAATGTTACAGCTACTGAAGATTAACTTATGTATGAGGAAGGAAATCTGGTTAGTCTTTGACATGAAAGTCATTCATTGTGTTGGTTCCAGGTCCTCAATATACTGTCAGTAATGCTATTCAGCTTATTGATTAATAGGTTATTGTTATAGTACTACAGACCTGACCACGGACTGATATAATAAGAAACATTATCATCTTTCCCGCAGTTAGTTATTACTCCATAAACCAATGGGCTTCTCTTTGGTGGCAATGGTTACTAAGTAAGTGATGTTTTCCTTTTTCAGCCTTTCCTTACAGCCAGAATATTGGATAGAGCAGTGCACACAAGGTTTTTGTGCAGCTTTGAGAAAAAAAAAAGACCTGTCCATTTGAAATCCTTACAGTTCCAGGGCTTTCTTAGGATGCAAATGCTTATATCTTACTTAAGGATGTAGCTTTTCTTAAAGAAATATTTCAGTGGTAGATGGACCTGTCACTTTCAATTATCTCTTTTGGAGATAGATAACTTCGTTACATTAAACAGGATAGTTATATAAAATTTCAAGTCAGTTTTTTCTTTCACAGAGAAAAGACTATTTACCAAATTTGAAAATCATATGGGCAGTTCTTGACTTTTGAGCTATTTCAGCTATTTTGAAGTTTGAAAGGGAATCGCCTAAGCTTAAAAGGAACGTATTTATTTTCCTATAACTTACCTTTCAGTAAGGTGGGGGAGGAAGATGAAAAAAAGCTGAAAATAGGAAATGTTCAATTTTTTTTTTTCCAGTAGATTTCTTAAACAATATTTTTATCCTTGCATCTAAACTGCAGATGACCTAATATCCAAAATAACTTTCTAGAATTCTAAAAGGTTTTCAAAAGAGACTGCTCATCTTCAGTTCAATTGTCTTTAATTATAGCCCAGAGTAAGAGATAACAATTTCTTGCTCCTTCTCCCCTTTTATGGGAAGAGGGATTGAATTACTTACAGTTAGACTCAGCAAAAATAATTGGGTCATTAAAGCAGAATTGGGTCACCTGCATACAAACACTGAGATTAAAACAAAACAAAACCAAATGAAACCATGCACGTTTGCCTGCCATCTAGCACTGGAAATGTCTAAACTCACCACTCAGCCATGTTTGACCAGAAAGCACCGTAAAGGCTTGACACCTGCCCAACCTCTATGGGTTGACCTTTATCCACTAGATATCCAACAGATACTCAGAAGATGATACTCAGAAGATAGAGTGCACCCTCAGCAAGTTCACCGATGACACCAAGCTGTGTGGTGCCGTCGACACGCTGGAGGGGAGGGATGCCATCCAGAGGGACCTGGACAGGCTGGAGAGGTGGGCCCGTGCCAACCTCATGCAGTTCAACCAGGCCAAGTTCAAGGTCCTGCACATGGGTTGTGGCAATCCCAGGCACAAATACAGGCTGGGCGGAGAATGGATGGAGAGCAGCCCTGAGGAGAAGGACTTGGGAGTACTGGTGGACGAGAAG